>JAJOOO010000525.1:0-75591 GCA_029582685.1 Solanum piurae | reverse complement strand
CATTTCATCATTGAAAGTGGTTGTTTCATTAAGCATACAAGTCAATTTATTGGGGTGATGAACAAGCAATTTGAGAATAGAGTTAAAACTAGAACCATCATGAGCAATAACAAAAGGAAAAACATGTTCATGGAAAGAGACATCTCTGCATACATGAATCCTCTTTGTGGCCAAATCTAGGACTTTGTAACCCTTTGTATTGTAAGGATATCCAACAAAAATATGAGGTGTTGCCCTTGGTTCAAACTTGTCTTTATGGTTTTTCAAAATGGTGGGAAAACATAGACATCCAAAATTCCTAAGATGAGAGTATGTGGGTTTTCTTTGGTACAATTGTTCATATGGTGACATATTTGGTAGTGATTTGGTAGGTAATCTATTGATAATGTAAGTAGCAGTTCGCACACATTCTCCCCAATACCTCATAGGTAATTTGGATTGATAAAGGAGGGCTCTTGCTGTTTCCAAGAGGTATTTATGTTTTCTTTCTACTACCCCATTCTGTTGGGGTGTGTAAGGACAAGATTTTTGATGTATAATTCTTTTTCTTGAAAATATGTTGTTGCCTCACCACTTGTGAATTCTAGGCCATTGTCAGACCTGATAGTTTTCAGTTTGGTTTGAAATTGGTTTTCTATGAGGCATACAAAAGCTTTCACAGCTTGTAGTGCATTACTTTTGCATCTAAGTAGCTGCGTCCATGTTGATCTACTATGATCATCCACCATGGTCAAGAAATAATTGTAACCATCATGAGTTGGTATGTGGTATGGTCCCCATAAATCAACATGTAGTAACTCAAAGATCTTGCTAGTTGTGTTTGTACTTTCTGGAAAGGGTATTCTGGTTTGTCTTGCCATGGGGCATATGGCACAAGTAAAGGGTTGTTTGGTGGAAAAAACTACAGGTATGGTTGAAATACTCCTCATCTTTACAAATGGTACATGTCCTAATCTAATGTGCCACAAGAGTTCAGCAGTATGATTATGAGATGCAAGAAAGGAAACATGAGTAAAAGAATTTGCAGCATAGAAGATAGGATCACCAGTAGAACAAGTTCCTTTATTTGTAGTTTGTGAAACTTTTACAATAGATGGTGAAACTTTACATTTATTTTCAACTAAAGGTTTTCCACAACTGAGTAAAGATGGAATAGAATGACAGCTTGAAGAGTGGTGTGTGTGTGAATGAATGCCATCAGACTGAGCACAACAGTTGTGACACTTGATGCATAGAAAGTATAGACCATTTTTGGCTCTACCAAGCTCCAGAGGGCTCTTCAGAGAAGGGCCCTGCAACAAACAAGAAGATTTGTTAAAACTAACTGTACCTTTGAGTTGTAGAGACAAACAATGGACAGATATCAAGTTAAACTTGAAGCTAGGTACAAACAACACTTTACATAGAGTCAAAGCTGGGTTCAAACAAGCATCTCCAATTTCAGTTACTTTAACTTTATATCCATTTGGTAGGCTGATTAGGAAAGGATAAGGTAGAGTTCTAATATTCTTAAGGATGGTTTTATTGTAGGTCATATGATGTGATGCTCCTGAGTCTATGATCCATGAGCTAGCAGCTAATCTAGTACATTTACATGATAGATCATCTATCTTAGTCATTGAAGAGTAGCAAGCAAGTATACCTGCCAGGTTAACATCTCCACTCAATGTGTTGTCTGAATTGTCACCTCTATTGTTTCCAGCCTGCAGGGTTCCCAAGAGGTTGAGCAGCTGCTCATACTGATCCTTGGACAAGTTCACTAGCATTTGTCGCCTTAGTTCAGGACCTTCCTCGACTTCATTGTTCCCCTCTTCTTGTGTATATGCATTTGCTGCAGATGCTGTACTTTTATCTTTAGGAAATCTGGAATTTGTTGGATAACCATGAAGCTTATAAAATCTATCATTTGTGTGTCCAGGCCTTTTACAGTAGTCACAAAACAGACCAGATCTGTTCTGTGAATAGGAGTTATTGGTGTTAGAGTTTGCTCGATTGTTATTGGTACTGCCAGAACTGCCTGCACCTCCTCTATAAGAACTGTAATTTGTCTTGAAACCTTTTCCATTAGAAGTAGATGTAGATGCAGTTAGAGATGTGGAGTTCAAAACAGTGTGATTATGGGGCTTTACTTCCCTCTGTCTCTCCTCTTGGGATAGTATAGCAAAAGCATGTGCCATGCTTGGTAAGTCACTCATCATCAGGATACTTCCCCTTACTGCAGTATACACTTCATTCAAACCCATCAGAAAATGTATAAGTCTCCTGTCTTGTTCAGCCTTGTGCATCTTGATCTTTCCATCACAAATGCACACACAAGTGCATTGAGAAGTGATGTCAACAGTGTTCATCTCATCCCACAACTTCTTCATTTGTGTGTAATATCCAGTAACATCTAAACTTCCCTGCACCAAATCATTTATCTCCTTCTGTAATTGATACAACTTACATCTATTTGTTTGGTCATAACGATCTTCCAATTCCTCCCAAAGCTCTCTAGCATTGTTCACATACTGTAGGCCATCTCTCAATTCTGGTGAGAGGGAATTTAGAATCCACGAAGTCACCATGTCATCACACCTTTCCCAATGCGCAAAGCGTGGATCCTCTGAATCAGGCTTCATAATTTTCCCATTAATAAAGTTTGTTTTGCTCTTCACTGATAAGGCCCTAAGGACAGCTCGTCTCCATGATCTATAACCAGTTCCATAAAAAACAGTTGGCAACAATGTTGATCCTGCATTTTCTGAAGGATGCAAGTAAAATAGACTAGCCATGTCCATTCTCACAGTAGAAGAAGTTGCACTGTTTGAATTATCAGATTGAACATCAACCATACTGATCAATATACCTTTGAAAGTAAAATTTCCAGTTTGTGTAAAAAAAACAAACACAAAAACACAAACGGATGGTGTGCAATAGTGATTTGTCGCACAGAAAAGATAGAAATTCAGCAGAATAACACCAATAACAATTGATTCCAACACTTCGAATAGATCGAGAAACAGAAATCGCGATCGAAAAACAGAAATCGCGATCGAGAAACAGAATCGCAGTTGATTTCAAAATAGATCGAGAAACAGAAACAAACACAGTCTCACAAATTCCTAGCTGTGAACTGAAACCAATACTCACAAATCAAAAATTGAATGAGGAATTAATCTCTCTGTGCTCTGATACCATGACAGAATTTTTGATTGAAGTATTAAACCAGTAAGCTTCCTCCATTAATGAAGATTAAGCTCAAAGAGAAAGAAGAACAGAAGATACAATGGATCATTCTAGAATGAAGAGAGGATCTGCATAATTCCTTTCTCAATTAATGAATAATGAATACAACAGTTGTGTATATATACATGAATAAAATATGAGAATAACCAACTAATCAACTAATTGTAACTAACTACTTCAACAATGTTTAACAGACTCCTAACTAACTTTAAGTAACTAACTCTAAGTCTTAACTAATTCTATCAGGTTATAAATAGCGAACAATTTTGGCTGCACCACCAAGCTATAAGGCCCATTCACATTCTTTTTCACTGAGTCCCGGCTCACGAGCTTATTCGGGCCAGACAATCAGAGAGTTTGGCCCACTAGTAATGTGTCAGTGGGATAGTTGAAACTCTGCCAGACGAATTTACCCTTGGAGTCATGTAGCACCATGTTACCGTTAGGTAACAACTTGAACCCGGTGATCCCCTTATTGGCCGTGTTGGTCTGCCAAGCGATTCGACCGTCAGCGTCCGCCAATACGAGATTTCCGTTAGTTCCAAATGTGAGGGTCACATTTTCTTTAACGGGGTTTCCTCTATTTGCTTCCCACACCCAACGCATGAGTGATTCAGAGCGGACAGTGCCCATTCGCAACGCTAATGTCCATGCATTAGGAGTTGTGTTGTAGAAACAGAGCTGAAATGGATTATTGAAAATACTAATAACGCGATAGTCTGCTCTGTATTCTACAACATAAGGTCCTAATTCGCTTTCATTGACGAATTTGAAGGTGTTTTCAAGTGGAACTTGGGCAATGCAAGAAAATATTTGGGAGAAAAGAAATAGAGAGGCAAGAAGTGTAGTAGGCCATGAAGGAGACATGTTTAGTTTATTGTTTTAGCTTGTTTGTTATGATACATTATGTTTCTTGAGATTGGTATTTATAGATACACGAGGAAGGATAATTAATTAGTTTTATATGTTGTATTATTGTTTGATTCATAATCTTTGCATGACTGGACATTGATAAACTATATGGATATAATAATACATTAATAGTTTGGGTCAAAATCTCAAAGGTAGACAAATTCAAAACCGGTCAATGTTGATGTGATGTCCGTACATTGTGTATTGGAGGAGCATAATAATTAGCATAATATAAAAATAATTGCATTTGAAATATGAAGCTATTATAGAGAGAAAAATGACCCTCAGGAGAAATTAGTTATGCATAAATTATATTATAATAATAATAGTATATTTAATAAAATTTTATAAAGTGAAGTCAGAAAAAAATAAAATATGCGTAAACTTTAATTATTACTATCTCGTAGAGGTAGAAATGTTATTTTTAAAATTGCATAATTTATACTTACTAGTAGTACATTATGGTTGAGTAAAGATATGTATTTTAATTTTAATTTTTAGTTACTAAAGTTGAATTATTAGATTTGATATAAATATTGATGTGAATAAGTAATTAAAATTGAGGCAAAAATTTATACGGACTTAATATTTACAGGAAACTAATAACGTTAAACACTTGCCGAACATACTTGCAATTATCACTTAATTAAGATTACGTGTTGTGTATTTTCACATTAATTTTAAACGGCTAAAATTAAACTAATACGTAATTTTTTACCAAAATTATACTATCTTATGCTTAAACCAAGCGGCCTTTTGATCCGCAAGAATTGTGGTGGATGATTGAGAATTCTTCATCTTTAAGCATATGTATAAGATTTAAGTTTTTGGAATGAAAAAAATCTTATTAAAAGTGACACTTTCATAGATGAACTTTGTTATACGAATCTAAATTCAGTCAAATTCAAATATAAATATCGAACACTAAATAAAAAAGATCGAGACTATTTGAAACTGTTGAGGCGGCTGGATAAGATAATTAAAGTTGCATAATCATACCCCCACAGATAAAAATCATTTTGTCAAAAACAGGAAAACTAATTTACTTTAAAATTACGACTTTGTTTTATTGCAAAGTGATAATCGCCAAACACGAACACGACTATATAACATCAAAGGCAAATTCTGGCTTAAATGCTACAAAAACAGGCTACATTATCATTATCTGTACCAATACTACTTTGTAAGGTTCATTTTAATAAAGTTTAGATTTTATATCATCTACTTATATCAAAAACAAGAATATCTAAATTTCTAGAAACTACTCTCTCTGTTTCAATTCATTCGTCTTATTTTAACTTGACATGAAATTTAAGAAAGTAAAGAACAATTTAAATCTTGTGATCTTATACTAAAAATATGTTAAATGTACTAAAATTTCATTTAATCTTGTGGTCTCTGAAATATGCAACGTGAAAAATTGAAATAAAAAAAATTATTAAAAAATAGACATTCTTTGAAATGTATTAAAAATGAAAGTAGAACAAATAAATCGAAACAGAAAGTTAGTGTGTATATATATATAGAGTCACTGTTACTCCAAATAAATTTCTCCATTATAATGACAAATGATATTTATTTGACTCTTGTAGAAATAAAATGTTTGTGGATCCAGCTCACCCTTGAACTTGTCCAGTAGAGACAACACGCACCAGGCCATGGCACATGGGTGATGGGCTATAATAATCTTCTGATGCTTTATAGTGGCTGTGCGATCCGATCTATTTTAATTATTGTGCTTATTAGAAAATAGTTAATTTAAAATAATTAGCGTGTAACTCTTAAAAGTTAAAAAATATAATTAAAAAATATTTATTTCTGTGTTTATCTTATTCAATAAATATAAAGGTTCAAATAAGTTTTTTCATCACAAGTTTTCATATATTTTTAAAATATTTTAAATTATTAATTACTGTGATTTATAAAATTTCTTACGTAATTTCCAATTTAAAGATTTCATATCGAAAAGTTAAACTATTTGACTCTCAAATTAATTGAGACAAAAAAAAGTACTCTAATTTTTAATCTTGAATATTTGTCTAAATAAGACAATATTGGAGTCAAAAAATATAAAATCATCCGTTTTCACAAGATTGTTTTTATAATTTTCTGAGTTATATTGACCTCAAAGGGCCCATATAACTCATAAAGATATTAAAGTAATGACAAATGTTTAGTGTCTTATTGCAAGATCTAAAGTACGTACATAGATTTTCTTGTTTCCTATCCTAGAAACTTGAATTTATTTAAGAATAAGCGTATGGTAATCACGTAACTAGTCATTTAAAAAGATGGGGAAACAATAATTTGATTTTGGTAAGCAAACTCAGCACGATATTATAATTGAATTATTGATATTAAAATTATGTCAAACGTATCAAAATATCATTAAATCTTGTAGTCTCAAACATGTCATGTGAAAATATGAAATCAACGAATTGCTAAAAAAAGAAAGGGAGTCACGAATATTTTTTAGTTAGATTAAAAAGAAAAATAGGTCATTTTTTTAAAGAGAAAAAGTAAATTCTATACAACAATAAGTTTCTTTTTGTGATAGTAGGTTATAGTTATACACCACTTATTTCTATCGAAAATTGACACCATACCAATGAAGTACAATAGTTTTAAATTTATATATATATATATATATGTATGAACTGTTGAATTTTGTTGACATATTAAATTTATGATAAAGGAGATTCAAAACTGCTTTAAAACATAGTTTGAATTATAACTGTGATATTTTTGAATTTTTCAAAAATTCTAGATAAATTTGTAATTCTGCCACCGATTATAATTAGTATAGTCCATGTCTTTTAGCATTTTGTGGTAGAGAATTGAGTTTAGATGTCATCATGCACACGCACTAATGTTATAATCAATCATGCTAACTTTGGAATATCAGATTTTAATAATTAAAATGAAGAATTCAATACTAGAAAAAGCAAGGTGGAATTGTCGTTGTCATGGACATCTAGTAGTTCTTGTTTTAAGATAAAATTAATATTTATTTTTCTAAAGAGCCCGTTGGGATTGACTTAAAAAAAATAAAATGACTTTTAAGTCAAAAAAGAAGAAGGGGGAGACCTATTTTTAGTTTTTGACTTATTTTAAGTCATTTTTTACCTTTCCAAACACTATGTATCTTATTTTAAGTCATTTTTTATTTATTTTAAGTTATTTTTTATATTTGTCAAACGCTTTCAGAAGTCAAAAACTGACTTAAAAGTAGGTTTGACCAATTTTTAAGTCAATCCGAACATGCTCTTAACTTTGTTTTTAAAAACTACAAATATTTTAATTATGGAATATATAATTAAATATAAATTAAAAAAATATTCAATAAATAAAAATTATATCTAAAGACATGAATAAATATAAGATAGTCAAAAACGTAGTATTTTATTAAAAGCACGTTAAAAAGAAACACAATTGATAATTTGAGAGAGAGAATAATCATGATTTGATTTGGTCATTCCATTGGTGCCTGTTGTTTCTCCTGCAAGCGTGAGCTGGAGCCAAATATAAATTATTAATTTATTTTTTACCTTTTCAATAGTCAAATAAAAGATTGCAAAGTCAAACAAACTCGTTATGTTTCATTTTTGCACGAAACTCCTTTTTAAAAAAATATGAAATTCTTTTTATTCTGAAATAATAAAAGAATACTTAATTATCACTTTTTTTTTATATGATTTCATAACTATAAAAAATATAAATACTTTCATTATATTTTTTTACAATTTAAAATTTTAATGTAATATTTGTTCTCTTTTCATCCACAATTTTATTTTATTTTTCTTCATTCTTAAAATATTAATATGTAAGTCAAACTAACATGCATATTTAATTCTGAACCTAGTCAAACACTACACATAAAATAAAATTGTACAAATATTTAATATTACAAACTGAGAAGGATTTGCAGTAATAGGAATTTTGCATTTTCTAGAAAATACTTTTACTATTGTAGTTTTTTTCTATTATAAATTAATTTAATATATGTACTCTATAAAATCGAGAATCAATAATGCTGCAAAAAATATAAATTTGAGGGAGATTTTAAATTTGCAATAAACAAAGTGACAAGCTGATAGTGAAAAGATTTCCTTGGTTTACGACAAAATTATGATTGTTTGTAATTACGTGCACACTGATTGACTGTGTAAATTAATTTGACAAAATTGAAAATGATATATAAATAAAGGATTTTTTTTTTGAAATAACATCATTTGAGACCTAATTATCTAACATAGTGATAGTATAGATAATTTGAAATTCGTTCATTATTAGTGTTACATTGTTTTTAAAATTCGTTACATATCAGTGATATAATAATAAATACAAAGTGAATTATTACATTGTTGATATAAAATGAATTTTAAAAGATGTTATATTATTGATACAAAACAAATTTTAGAAACTAATATATTACTACTAATATAAGGAGAAAGTCAAAAACTATTGGTATGTTTGATAAATATAAAATATAAATTTGTATTATAATTTATCCAAAAAGAAACATCCAATATATTTTATATTGCCAACGAAATAATATTTTTGATTGAACGGTCAAATATAAGCCTGTCGAGTGGGCAGTGGTATAGGACCACTTTTTATCTCTCTTTTTATTTTGATAACTTCTTAGGGTTGTGATAAGGTAATAATTTTTTTTAATATTTGACAGAGAGCTTTATATTTTCACATGAGACAATAAATGCACTATGCACACACTATTTTTTTTCAAAAAAACCCCACAACATTCAATATTTATATTAAAATCCGACTAAATTTGATTTCACGTCAAAAAATTTTATATTAAAAATAAAATGATTCCTAATACTGATAACTTTATATCTAAAGAGACTTAAACTCAAAAACATATAGTACCATCAAAGGGCAAAATTATAACGTTGAGGCATATATATCCACTTGATTGTTTCCGCGTACAGCACCTCAACATTGACCAGTTTTAAATTGACAACCCAACTTGTGTATAATTAATTATACATTTATGATCATATTATGCTTTATTACATCTAGTCAAAACCAAATATCTTAATGATTCTGATAAACAACATATATAACTAATATAATTATCCTTCCCCATCCATCTATAAATACCAATGTCAAGTAGCAAATGTATCATATCAAACTAGCTAAAACATGTCTCCTTCATGGCCTACTACACTTCTTGCCTCTCTATTTCTTTTCTCCCAAATATTTTCTTGCATTGCTCAAGTTCCAGCTGAAAACACCTTCAAATTCGTCAATGAAGGTGAATTAGGACCTTATGTTGTAGAATACAGAGCAGACTATCGCGTTATTAGTATTTTCAATAATCCATTTCAGCTCTGTTTCTACAACACAACTCCTAATGCATGGACATTAGCGTTGCGAATGGGCACTGTTCGTTCTGAATCACTCATGCGTTGGGTGTGGGAAGCAAATAGGGGAAACCCCGTTAAAGAAAACGCGACATTCACGTTTGGAACTAACGGGAATCTTGTATTGGCGGATGCTGACGGTCGAATCGCTTGGCAGACCAACACGGCCAATAAGGGGGTCACCGGGTTCAAGTTGTTACCTAACGGTAACATGGTGCTACATGACTCCAAGGGTAAATTCGTCTGGCAGAGTTTCAACTATCCCACTGACACTTTACTAGTGGGCCAAACTCTCCGATTGTCCGGCCCGAATAAGCTCGTGAGCCGGGCCTCAGTGAAAAAGAATGCGAACGGGCCTTATAGCTTGGTGGTGCAGCCGAGATTGTTCGCTGTCTACAAGGGGAACAAGGTAGACGTGGAATTAGCTTGGTTCGATTACGGGAATAACACGTTGGAATCGATAAAATTGAATAGTGGGAATCAAAGATTGAAATTGGATTATAGATTTGCAAAATCAACACAGAGAAGTTCACATGTGATGGCATTTACTAAATACAACACAACATTGACATATCTTAGACTTGAAATTGATGGAAATCTAAAGGCCTATACTTTCGTTAGAGATGAAGAAGCAGATGAATTCCGTTGGAAAGTAACTTACAGTAGGATTTAAAACGTCTCATATTCGAAACGTCTAAATCTGCATACACACTATCCCCATCCTTTACGATAAATTCCACAGGTTATATTATTGTTGTTATATTGTTGTAAATGTAGCTCTATATAAGATAAGGATTAGTGTCCAGTACAATAAGTGGGTCCACAGCTAGTAGTCCAATAAATGAGTAGTACTTCCTATTTAATGTTAATTGTATTTTTCTTTTTCCCCTTTTGAAAAAAATATTATGTTTTGGTTGAATTAAGAGTGTGTTTATTATTTTGATATATAATGATTGAAGGTGGTGCCTCAGTATGTTTTCTGTTGTTATATTTCTGAAAGAAGCTTTCAACAAGTGAGATCTCGATTGCCTTTGTTGAATTATTTAATTATGATAAATTGTATTAACTTGACATAAACAGAATTACTTATGTACTTTCTTTAATCATATTTATAAAATGACCCTTTGGGTCTTATTGATTGAATTTTTTTAAAAAAAAATTGACGTACACATTTCTGTGAAAATAAGTATTTACCTTCTGGGCTAATATTGAGAAAACATAATGTATAAACATCAATATATTATACTTAGTTCCTTTACTATAATTTCTATATTAAAATTTTAGTATAAGCTATTGCAAATCAAACAAAAAAAACTGAAGTCCATATAAAATGATAATAATCGTTGGAAAAAAAAATTATTTGAAGTTGAAATTTTTAGGTGATACAATTTGGATATCTTATTTTGTATATTTTCTTATAAATGTGTATACTCAGTAATTTATGAAAAATTATTAAATTTTTTTAAACTTTTATGCAATCTTATCAAATGAGTAAATTATATTCTATCCATTTATTTTTATTTGTTTATGTTTGATTTCATACATCTCGTAAAAGATAGTACTATAAAATGATGCATTTGTTATATCACTTTTTTGAAGATAATAAATTATGTTATAAAATGAAAATGATAAATTGAAATTAAGAAGAGTGGAGATAGAAAGACACAAGTAATAGTAGTATTAACTTTTCTTTATTATTGTATGTTTTTTTTTACTTCTTCTTATCTTTTCATATTACAAGAGGAGATATATATATATAGGCTATAAAACTTGAGCACAAATTACTTGGCCACAAAGTTAATTGGGCACAAAGTTACTTTGCCATAAAATTTACTTGGGCACGAAGTATATTGTGTGGACATCTATTTTACAATAAATTCAATATTTTGAAAAATAACTAGAATTAATAATAAAAAAAGTTAAGAACCAAGTGATAATTATTTATGAATTTTTTTAAAGTAAGCAAATAAAAATGGACAGACAAAATAATTCCCAAACAAAGTATCTAAATACTTGAGGCTTCAAATTAATAAATCATATATTTCCTATTTTTGTATAATTTAAATATAAAATCATAATTTAAAATTGAATTTTATGTGACTTTTATAAATAAACATCAAACATCAAAATTTCAAATTCTATTATCAGGCGCCTACTAGTACTTAGAGCCCATTTTGGATTTGGCTAGAAAAAAATAATTAGATTTTAAGTCCCGAAAAAAATTAAACTTAAATGATTTTTAAGTTAAAAAATAAAAATTGTGAAAGTCCTACTTTTTGCTTTTAATTTTTTTAAAGTTATTTTAAATTATTTTTAACTTTGTCAATACTTATAAAAATTAAAAATAATTTAAAAATAAATTTAACCAACTTTTAAGTCAATCTAAATAGACTCCGACTCTCCGACCTTACTTACACTTTGCACCGACCCAATACTTACAATTCAAAATTTTTATTCGTTCTAGATTAATAAAATATCTTTTTTTTTATAAAAAAATTGTGTGCTTCTAGGCTCTAGTTACTTCTGCTTTTGGATATAAAAGAAAATAAAATAAAATCGGATCCACTCATGTATATTATTTTAAAATTTTCTTGCTATAATTGTCCAACTTGCGTACTCGAACAGAAAACTTTTGTTCGTCACTCATGACGACATCGTTTTTGTAGTTCACATGAACATGCTAGGTGTTTTTAAGTGCAAGAAACTGTAGGAGTAATATTTTTTACTCAGAAAAAAAAATGGAAAAAATTGAAATGATAGTAACAATATGTTGTTGTGCCATAGCAATTACTTTGTTTGTGTGTCTATGGAAAGTACTGAATTGGGTTTGGTTTAATCCAAAGAAGTTGGAGAAATTGTTGAGGAAACAAGGGCTAAATGGGAATTCATACAGATTATTGTATGGGGACATGAAAGATCTTAGTGGGATGATTAAGGAAGCTAATTCAAAGCCTATGAATATGTTTGATCATGATTTAGCACCAAGAATGGTGCCTTTCTTTCTTGAAACCATCAAGAAATATGGTAAGTTTTCACTCAAAAAGTTTATTCATTTGTACAACGAGTCAGAAATTAAAATTTATGAGTTTTGAACTTGACATGTATCTATAGCCCTTTTTTAGTTATTGAGGTCATGTAATCAGGAAATCACGGGTGGGTAGACATGTAGGATAAAGGTGTTTACAATAGTCCATTGTACACACTCTCCGTAGAAATGTAGGGTAACCTTGCTTACAATACTCTTGTAGTCCGTTCCTTTCCACACCTGCGCATAGCAGGAGCTTTAGTGGATCAGACTACTGTATACTAACTACTAATTAGTGATATAAGTAGTAGACTAAATTCATTAATTTGATATCGATTCACAAATCCCTCGTTCATTTCCACATACGGAGTTAGGATTTGAAGTTGAAGCTTTTTGAACTTGAAGTTGTACTAATAGTTCTCTTTAGTTACTAGGTTCGCAATTAAATATCTATACATATTTACTGAACTTGCTAATACAAATAAGCACTTAGCTAGAAGCTCCTTGGTATATGTAGTTCGTTTCAACTTTTTTCGAATTCGATGAAATTTGTAATGAGCCTGCTCTCCTAATTTGTTTATCTTCTAAGATCACTCTGTTCATTTCATTCTCTTCGATTGTATAAATGTTTTATGTCAAAATTTGTAGCAGTAGTAGGTAATCATGAGACATATACATGTTTGCAGGTAAAAAATGTTTTACATGGATGGGTCCAAGACCACAAATTCTAATCATGGATCCTGAGCTTATAAAGGAAGTACTCTCGAAAACCTATGTGTATCAAAAGCCTCATGGAAATCCATTAGGCACCTTATTTGTACAAGGATTAGTAAGCTATGAGAAAGACAAATGGGCTAAACATAGAAAAATCATCAATCCCGCGTTCCATTTAGAGAAGTTAAAGGTTTGTCATTCAACTTCGTGATTGGTCAACCAGAAACTATTATGTTGGGCGATTCTTACTCTATGTGTGCTATTGCTTCTATCTCCTTTGATTTGCCTTCCTTATCGTTCAATCTAAACTTTTATGTCATATGACTATTTCGAGTAATATGATATCTGCTGCCTGACTTGATGTAGACAATAGTGGTTCTATAGGGACGGATCTCGCCTGGATCATGATTCATTGTTCTTCAACCAATCGATAATATATGTTTGCTCTTGCTTCTTTCTGTTTTCAATTTGGTCTTGTATGTTCCACATATGACTATATTGAGTGATTTCTGCTACCTAGCTTGAGTTAGACAATCAGAGAGTGATTTTATGGTTCAAAGAAGTCGAATCTTGTCTGGATCATCATTTGTCAGGACTCTCTTTGTGTAAGTTCCTTGGCTTGGACAGAGTACGTATTTAGTCCATGTTGTATTCCTTCATCCAGAGAGGACTATGTTCGGTGGAATAATTTCTTATATATATTTACTAGATGGTGATGGAATATGTGTTCCTAATTCTGTTCAAGTGTCGAGTGTTATTGACATTTTCCCTCGTTCACTATTTTCTCGAACAGCATATGCTTCCAGCTTTTTACTTGAGCTGTAGTGAGATGCTGAGCAAATGGGAAGACGTTGTTCAAGTTGAAGGCTCTCATGAGATAGATGTATGGCCTCACCTGCAGCAATTGACTTGTGATGTGATCTCTCGGACAGCTTTTGGCAGTAGTTATGAAGAAGGTAGAAAGATTTTTGAACTTCAACAGGAACAAGCTCAGCATTTTCTCGAAGTTATACGCTCAGTTTATATCCCAGGATGGAGGTAACTTAATTCTCCTAAGAATTTGGTAAATGTAGCTATTGGAAATGCAAATTGATTAGTTCTAATTTTTGTGAATGCATTTTGGTTTTGTGTTTCCTAAAACAATTTCAAAGATTTTTGCCAACAAAGAGGAACAGAAGAATGAAGGAAATAAAAATGGATGTTCGGTCCTCAATTAGAGGTATTATCGATAAAAGATTGAAGGCAATGGAAGCTGGGGACGCCGATAATGAGGATCTATTGGGCATATTGCTGGAATCGAATTTTAAAGAAATTGAACTGCACGGAAACAAGGACTTTGGAATGAGCATCGAAGAAGTCATTGAAGAATGCAAGCTATTCTATTTTGCTGGCGCAGAAACTACATCAGTGTGGATTCTGTGGACTCTGGTGTTGTTGAGCAGATATCCAGATTGGCAGGCACGGGCCAGAGAGGAAGTCTTGCAAGTGCTTGGGAGTCGGAAACCAGATTTTGATGAATTAAATCATCTAAAAGTTGTAAGTATTCTTGTTGTTTGGTTCAATTTCTATGCCATGGGTACTCTCGTTGTTATTTCTACAAGCACGTGTGAATTTCTTTGATTATCTCGTTCATGCTTGCTTAACTGATAGAGGAGCATTTCTGTTACAGGTAACAATGATCTTGTATGAGTCGTTAAGGCTATATTCCCCGATAACAGTACTTACACGACGAATTTATGAAGACATTACGCTAGGAGAAGTATCTCTACCAACTGGTGTGCTAGTCTCATTGCCAATTATCTTATTGCATCATGATAAAGAGATATGGGGTGAAGATGCAAACAAGTTCAATCCAGAGAGATTTAGAGAAGGAATATCAAGTGCAACAAAGGGTCAAGTTACATATTTTCCATTTGCTTGGGGTCCAAGAATATGCATTGGACAAAATTTTGCCATGTTAGAGGCAAAGATGACTTTGTGTATGATCCTACAAAGCTTCTCTTTTGAATTGTCTCCATCCTACACACATGCTCCTCAGTCCTTGGTAACCACTCAGCCTCAGTATGGTGCTCCACTTATTTTCCACAAACTATAATTTCATATTTTGTGAAGAGTTTATTCGGACTCGATTCAGGGGTGGAGTTACAATATTAAATATGGGTTTAGAAATAGTTTCTCTATTTCATAAAGATAGGGGATTATGTGGTGTACTCCCCACTCTCCCCTGCCCTCACAGTGGGTATGTTGTTTTTATTGTTCGGACAAACTCAGTAGTTCTAGTTTAAATCTTGCCTTTGTTTCGGGAAGTCCATTAAATGTTCTACACAGGGAATCCGTGCTAGCACGAGCCCAATATATGTTGCTCTCTCAATTTCAATTTATGTGACACAGTTGAAATTTGGAGAAGGTTCTTAAATATTTTAGGTTGTCTACATTATTATGTTTACTGTTACACGTATTGAATAATTTTTAAAATATTCATTGAACGATTTTTTCAATTATTAATTCTTTGTTAAAATAATAAGAAAATGCTCTCTTCCAAGACACAAATCATTTTTGACTTTGTCGATTTCTCTTGCCTTTTCAGAAAATAAAATAGAGAATATTTTCCATGCATAGTGGATTCAAATTGAAAAATCAAACCTAAATAACTTAGATTCTCACATTAATAAACTGAAAATCAAATTGAATAAATAAAACTCTATGTCAACCTCTAAAAATAATAGATGAGAAAAAAAAGTAAATGATTTTATTGATTGATTTTATAGACCTACTTATTATGCTTTTCTATTATTTCAAGAAAGCAAAACGTTTGAACGTAGACATGTGATGATTTTTTCAGTGGCCAAGTGTATGACTGTTGTACATTGCTGGGATGTGTCTGAGGTGGAGATACAATCTATGTTTTTTAGGATTATAATTACTAAAAAGTCCTCAGATATTTTCCTTTGCTCATCAGTATCTTAATTTCCCACAAACATGGTAGATATAAATATATAGTAGTAGTAATTTATATGCACACATAAATTTAATTCAAACAAAATGGACAAAATTCAAATATTAGTAACAATATGTTGTTGTGTCATAGCAGTTGCTCTGTTTTTGTGTCTATGGAAAGTACTAAATTGGGTTTGGTTCAGACCAAAGAAGTTGGAGAAATTGTTGAGGAAACAAGGGCTAAAAGGGAATTCATACAGAATATTGTATGGTGATATGAAAGATTTTTCTGGGATGATTAAAGAAGCTAATTCAAAGCCTATGAATATTTCTAATGATGATTTATCCCCAAGATTGGTGCCTTTCTTTCTTGAAATCATCAAGAAATATGGTGAGTTTTCGAACTTTGATAACTGATAAAGTTGTTGGCATGTGATTAGGAAGTCGTAGATTCGAGCTGTGGAAACAGTCTCTCGGAGAAATGTAGGAGCTCAGTGCAAACCCATAGCTAATCTGTAGCTCCGCAATCATCAAGTAACTTAGATAAGGAGTTTAATTATACAATCAGGTTACTTATCCTGTAATTACAAGTAAATTTCCTGCTAAATATTAGTAACTACTAGAAAACTAAAAATAAAGTAGGGGTGGCAAAATCAAACGCAACCCGTCCAATTCGTTTAAGTTGACCCGCACATTCATGAGTTCAATCTAACCAATTTCAACCCACTAAAAGTTTGGGTTGATATGTAACCGAGTTAGGCTCACAGGAAATCTTGTCAAAAAAATAATAATTTTATTAGGTGCTAAAATATTTTAAAAGACCGAGTAAAACAATTAAACTTAGTAAAAATTGAGTTTGATTGGATCTTGACCTGTTATATGACCCATTATCTAATCCATTTTAACCCAAGCAAATTTGGGTTGGGTTGGGTCTTCACTCGATTGTTGTCTTTTAACTCATTATGACCCATCCAAATTTGACCCAACTCGCCCAATTACCACCACTAAAATAAGGTAACTGATTTGTTATTGTAAAATTAAAATGCACCAACTTTTACACATTGAATTTTCTATTGAATTGGTAGGTGTTTGTACATGAATCAATCAGGTGAGTTTTGTTTTGGTGGAATCAATTCAATAAAAGAAAAGAAGAAATTCGAGTCAGTTGATTTAATAGTTGTGTCTGTTGATATCCACATAGTCAGTGTAGTCCCACAAGCGAGGTATGGGGAGAGGTTACAATGTAAGCAAATACCTTTGCAGGCTAGAGAGGTTGTTTCCGATAGACCCTCAGCTCAGAAGAGAAGATATCTGAAGCATGATCGCAACACCTGTTGATTGTGTGTGTATATAACTTAAATCCATTCACAAATCCCTCATTCATTTCCTGTATTGAAATCACCTTTTCTGGTAGGAAACTTTTGCTTGTTGTATGTAGTTTGTTTTGACTTTCTTTGAATTCGATGAAGTTGTAATGAACCTGTTCTCCTGATTTGTTTATGCTCTAAAGATCACTCTGTTCATTTCGTTCTCTTCGGTTGTATAAATGAGACATATATATATGTTTGCAGGGAAAAAGTCTTTTATATGGATGGGTCCAAGACCACAAGTATTTATCATGGACCCTGAGCTTATAAAGGAAGTATTCTCCAAAATCTGTGTGTATCAAAAGGCTGGTACAAATCCATTAAGCGCCTTATTGGTACGAGGACTAACAACCTATGAGGAAGACAAATGGGCCAAACATAGAAAAATCATCAATCCCGCGTTCCATCTAGAGAAGTTAAAGGTTTGTCATTCAACTCACGATTGGTCAACCAGAAACTATTATGTTGGGCAATGCTTAATTAATGATGGATGAAATGTGTGCTCTTGCTGGCTAAGTCTTTCTATCTCCTCTGATTTGTGTTCCTTATCGTTCAAACTAAACATTTATGTCATGAGACTATTTCGAGTAATATCTGCTATCTGACTTGAAGTAGACAACTATATGGTTCTATAGTGACAAATCTCGTGTGGATCATCATGCAATGTTCTAGATTCATCATCCACCAATCGATAATATGTTTGTTCTTGCTTATCTGGCTAATGTTCTGCCTAAAGATTTCTTTTCGCTTTGATTTTCCTTCTTTACATTTTCAATCTGGTCTTGCGCGCATGTATTCCACATATGACTATATTGAGTGATTTCTGCTGCCTAGCTTTAGTTAGACAATCAGAGAATGATTTTATGGTTCAAAAAAGTCGAATCTTGTCTGGATCATCATATATATCAGGACTCTCTTTGCATAAGTTCCTTGGCTTGGACAGAGCATTTAGTCCATATTGCTCTTTTATGAATTCAGAGAGGATTATGCTTGGTGGAATAATTTTTTAGATGTATTTACGACTAAATGGATCTGTTTATTCCTGACCTTGCTTCACCTTAATTGTTATATGAATGATCTTTCTTTTGATGTAACCAATTCAACAACTTGTACTAGATGGTGATGCATCGATATATATTTTCCTAATTCTGTTCAAGTGTTAGTGTCATTGACGTTTTTCTTTGTTCAGCATATGCTTCCAGCTTTTTACTTGAGCTGTAGTGAGATGCTGAGCAAATGGGAAGACGTTGTTCTAGTTGAAGGCTCTCATGAGATAGATGTATCGCCTCACCTGCAGCAATTGACTTGTGATGTGATCTCTCGGACAGCTTTTGGCAGTAGTTATGAAGAAGGTAGAAAGATTTTTGAACTTCAACAGGAACAAGCTCAGCATGTAATCGAAGTTACACGCTCAGTTTATATCCCAGGATGGAGGTAACTTAATTCTCCTAAGAATTTGGTAAATGTAGCTATAGGAAATGCAAGTTGATTGGCTTTCTGTTTTGTGAAAGATTTTTGCCAAAAAAAAAGAACAAAAGAATGAAGGAACTAAAAATGGATGTTCGGTCCTCAATTAGAGGTATTATCGATAAAAGATTGAAGGCAATGAAAGATGGGGACGCCGATAATGAGGATCTATTGGGCATATTGCTGGAATCAAATTTTAAAGAAATTGAACAGCAGAGAAACAAGGACTTTGGAATGAACATCGAAGATGTCATTGAAGAATGCAAGTTATTCTATCTTGCTGGCGCAGAAACTACATCAGTCTGGCTCCTATGAAGTCTGGTGTTGTTAAGCAGGTATCAAGATTGGCAGGCACGGGCCAGAGAAGAAGTCTTGCAAGTGTTTGGGTGTCGGAAACCAGATTTTGATGGATTAAATCGTCTAAAAGTTGTAAGTATTCTCATTGGTTGGTTCAATATATGTGGCATGGGTGTATTTGCTCTCATTGTATTGTATTGCTTGAGTGCTTGAATTTTAAAAGACTGGAACTTTGATACTGGACTAGAAGATGCCATGATTTCCTTAGTACTTCTGTTTGCTCTGATACTATGTTGATATGTATGACCATCTAATCTATACATTTAAGCTATTAGAGAATTATTGGATGATCTCATTTCCAAAACTTATCTCTGTGTTGGCTATACAAGCTAGTACTCCACCTAAAGGAATTATCTCTATGTTGGCAAAGAATAACTTCGCGTTAAGGGGTGCCTCCTCACAAAAGGAGTCACATTCTAAGTTGCTTGGACTCTCCAAAAATGTTGCCGCACCTGTGTCGGATCCTTCAAAAATGCACTACTTTTGAAGGATCGGACACAAAACTGATGACTTTTTTACAGGTCTGATCTTACTCATGCTTTGATGTAACTGATGGAGGAGCATTTCTTTTTGCAGGTAACGATGATCTTGTACGAGTCATTACGGCTATATCCCCCATTAATAACACTTAACCGGCAGGTTAATGAAGACATTGTATTAGGAGAATTGTCTCTACCAGCTGGTGTGCTAGTCTCTTTGCCAGTGATTTTATTGCATCATGATGAAGAAGTATTGGGTGAAGATGCAAACAAGTTCAATCCAGAGAGATTTAGAGAAGGAAGATCAAGTGCAACAAAGGGTCAAGTCACATATTTTCCATTTGCTTGGGGTCCAAGAATATGCATTGGACAAAATTTTGCCATGTTAGAGGCAAAGATGGCTTTATGTATGATCCTACAAAGCTTCTCTTTTGAATTGTCTCCATCCTACACACATGCTCCTCAATCCATACTTACCATGCAGCCTCAGTATGATGCTCCACTTATTTTCCACAAACTATAAATTGATATTTTGTGAGAACTGTCTTGTAATATAATAAAGTTTATTCAAACTCGATTCAGGGGTGGAGTTACAACTTTAGATACGGATTAAGAAATAACATTTCTACCTCACAAGAATAGGTAAGATCTACTTGAACACAAACTCCAATTGTAGAATGTTTGAACGAATTCAGTAACTCTTGTTTAAATCTTGTATTTGTATCAAGAAATCCAATAAATTTATATATAAATATATCAGGAAATCCATTAAAGATAATTGTTTCATGAATGGCATGGAAAAAAGTGTTAAACTTAATAATTTGTTTTGAAAATTTTGTTAGAATTAAGATTTCAGACTAAATTGACCACATTTTTATTTATACGGGAAAAGACTTGATATATATCTCATTTGCTATTTATTTAGAGTTGATATAACATTTATTATAAAAGTGACTTATATATATATATATATCCCTACTTTTATAGTTAAGAAGATGGTCCCATGCCTAATTAAACTAGTCCTTTAATGTATAGGGGTTAGTTTGTTTTTTATTATTATACTCATTGACCACTATAAACTTTAAATAAATAAGGAAAAAAGATTTGATATATTTTCATCTATATCATTTAGAATTGATATAATTTTCGTTATAAAAGTGACTCACATATATTTCTACTATTATATAAACGACTCACATATACCATTTTCTTCTAATGTGAGTGAATTTTTTTATTTTTTATTTTTTAATTAAAATAAATAATTCATGTAAGGGTATGTATATGTATATATATATATAAAAAATTGGGGTAGAGGAAATGGGGAGGAGATTATAACGTGGGAAATCGAACCCTCACCAACAAGGTGGGAGTTCAAATAATCAATCAACTAAGATACTAAAATTCCCCATGTAGGGATACATTTGATCCTTCTCATTCGTATTTTTTTTACTCAACAAGTTTTGCATTAAAGGACTAGTTTGATCAGACATGGGACCATCTTCTTAACGTCCTGGGTTAAAACACACAAAAAAAAAAATGTGGAGAAAGTGGACAAGTAAAAGTGAAACGAGTAATTAGAAAGTAAAAGAAAATCCGAGCCATTCTTGTTATCTTAGGATATATAATTACTCCCACAGATATAAATAAGTAATAGGGACACGGAAATTTAACTCAAACAAAATGGAAAAAATTCAAATATTAGTTACAGCATGTTGTTGTGCCATAACAATTACTCTGTTTGTGTGTCTATGGAAAGTACTGAATTGGGTTTGGTTCAGACCAAAGAAGTTGGAGAAATTGTTGAGGAAACAAGGGCTAAAAGGTAATTCATACAGATTATTGTATGGAGACATGAAAGATCTTTCTGGGACGATTAAGGAAGCTACTTCAAAGCCCATGAATTTGTCTGATGATATAACTTCAAGATTGGTGCCTTTCTTTCTTGAAACCATCAAGAAATATGGTATGTACTAAATGTCCTTTTTTTTTGGTTTATTTCGAGAATGATTTGTCATGCTTTTCTCAGTATCTGCTTTGATATGCTTTTTGTTAACTCGAGGTCTATCAAAAATAATCCCTCTACCCCAAGGGAGGGGTAAGGTTTGTGCATGCTCTCGTCCAGACCCCACTTGTAGGATTACACAGAGTATGTTAAAAGAAAAATAAGTCCATTTGTGGAATAGTAGTTTAGTAATATTAGGTACTTTTGAGAAAACCAAAGATCTTATAAGTAAACGTTAGATCAAGCTCTAAAGTTTTGTGCGTTGATGCAAACGTTAGAAGTCAATTTTATGTTTTGTCTGTAAGATTAGGTAATATATAAGCAAAACATGTATGGAGTGTACTCAAAGACGCTTCTTAGGTAGAGGACAGGAAGTATTTGTTCAAGAGTTAGAAGATATATTTAAGTAAATAAAAACTGTGCTTTTTTTAATACCTTAAACTTTTAGATGGGTTGGTCATTCACAACATGATGTACGAGTAGGTAGAGGTTGTTACAGTGTCTAGTGGGTCAAAGTCCCACATTGGTTGGGGAATGGACTAGTGGTCTGCTTATATGGACTTGAGTAATCCTCCTCTCATGAGCTAGTTTTTGGGATTGAGTTAGACCCATGTGTTATATCGTTACAGAGATCTTGATTAATGAAGCTGATTTAATTGAGAACGATAATATAAGCTTAACATAATCAAAATTAAACTTGTCCTTAATACATATGCTTGCACAGGGAAAAAATCTTTTATTTGGTTGGGTCCAAAACCACAAGTACTAATCATGGACCCGGAGCTTATAAAGGAAGTATTCTCGAAAAACTATTTGTATCAAAAGCCTCATGGAAATCAATTTGCAGCATTATTGGTAAAAGGACTATCAGCCTATGAGGAAGACAAATGGGCCAAACATAGAAAAATTACTAATCCTGCTTTCCATCTAGAGAAGCTAAAGGTTTGTCATATGTTTCTTCGCTTTTCCTCCTTCAACTTTGTGATTAGTCAACCAGAAATTATTATGTTCACAATTTTTAGTCGTCAACCAGAAATTATTATGTTCACAATTTTTAGTCCACGATGGATAAAATGTTGGCTCTTGCTTCTTTGGCTACTGCTCCCTCGAAGTCTTTCTATCTCCTTTGATTTTCCATCCTTATCTTTCAATCTAAACTTAAATGTATTCTGCGTATGACTATTTTCGAGTAAATTCATCAAAGACTCTTCTACGTAAGTTCATAGACTTGGACGGGGCATTTAGTCTATGTTTCTCTTCCTTTATTCAGAGAGGATTGCATTGGTGTAATAATGTCTTAAGATACATTACAACACAATGGATCTTTTTTATTATAAAGAGATTTGTAATATTGCTGACCGTGTTTCACCTTAATTGTTATTTGATCGCTCTTTCTTTTTATTAAACTAGATGGTGATGATATAACTATATCTGTATTCCTAATTCTGTTTTAGTGTTGTGTCATTGACATTTGTTCCCTTGCATCATTTTCTGGAACAGCATATGCTTCCAGCTTTTCACTTGAGCTGTAGTGAGATGTTGAGCAAATGGGAAGACGCTGTTACAGTTGGCAGCTCTTGTGAGATAGATGTATGGCCTCACCTTCAGCAATTAACTTGTGATGTAATCTCTCGTACAGCTTTTGGTAGTAGTTACGAAGAAGGTAGAAAGATTTTTGAACTTCAAAGGGAACAAGTTCAGCATTTTATCGACACTGTACGCTCAGTTAATATCCCAGGATGGAGGTAAATTAATTTGCCTGAGAATCGGAAAATTGTAGCCAAAGCTATGTTGTTCGGACTCTTAAAAAATGATGATGGTTGCATGTTGGAAGTGCATTTCTATAGGATCCGACATGGGTGCAGGAACTATTTTGGAGAGTCCGAACAACATAGAACCAAAGTTCATTAGGAGATGCACATAGCTTTCACTTCATTTTTCTTATCTAATGCATTTTGGTTTTCTGTCTTATAATATAATTTCTAAGATTTTTGCCAACAAAGAGGAACAGAAGAATGAAGGAAATAAAAAACGAGGTTCGGACCTCAATTAAAGGTATTATCGATAAAAGAATGAAAGCAGGGAATGCCGATAATGAGGATCTGTTAGGAATATTGCTTGAATCAAATTTTAAAGAAATTGAACAGCATGGAAACAAGAATTTTGGAATGAGCATCGAAGAAGTCATCGAAGAATGCAAGTTATTCTATCTTGCTGGCCAAGAAACTACATCAGTCTTGCTCGTGTGGACTCTGGTGTTGTTGAGTAGGTATCAAGATTGGCAGACACAGGCCAGAGAAGAAGTCTTGCAAGTGTTTGGGAGTCGGAAACCAGATTTTGATGGATTAAATCATCTAAAAGTTGTGAGTATTCTGGTTTTGTTGGTTCAGTTCATGTGACTTGAGTTCCTTCTCTCATTGTTATTGCTATTGCTTGATTTCATAAATTTGAAAAGATTGGAGCTTTGTGATACTAATGTTTGATTGTGGACTTGAAGATGCCGTGATTTCCTAATAAAAGAGGGGGATGGGCTTTATCCAAACACGTGTGAATTTCTTTTGATAATCGTGAGGTGGACAAGATGAGGGAGGTGAGGCTGAGATGGTTTGGACATGTGCACATGCTCCATTAAAGAGGTGTGAGGAGTTGACATGGGTGGGTTAAACGAGGGATAGAGGTAGGCGGAAGAAGTATTTGGGAGAGGTGATTAGATAGGACATAGCGCAACTTCAACTTATCGAGGATATGGAGGTCGTGAATTAGTGTAGAAGGTAGTTAAGGATTGTCTCTCTCCTCTGCAGGGAGGCTTGGTAGGAAGATAGTACTAGCATTATTTGCATCGTTTCTTGTTCTTCGGTTACTGCTAATACATGTTGTTTCTTGTGCTTCACTTATCACATTATCCTGCTTTGGACGATCAGTTACGCTTTCTTTACTATTTGCTTTGTCTTATTTGCTATGCCTTATTCTACCTCTGTATTGTCTTTTTTCAAACTGTTGTGTTATATGTTACTTGAGCCGAGAATTTTTTCAGAAAAAACTCTCTATCTCCACGAGGTAGGGATAGCGCGCACTCTACCCTCCCCAAACTCACTTGTGGGAATACATTGGGTATGCAAGTATGTTGTTTTTGTAATCATGGGGTGAGACTTGAACTCAGAATTTCTGCTCGGTCTGAAACTATGTTGAATTGTGTGACCATCTCTTTAACAACGGGATTGATCTCATTTCCAGAACTTCTCTCTATGTTGGTTACAAGCTAGTGGAGTACTCCAGTGAACAATGGTCGTTCATGCTAAGATATAACTGAATGAGAAGCCTTTTTTTTGCAGGTAACAATGATCTTGTACGAGTCATTAAGGCTATATTCCCCATTAATAACACATAACCGAGAGGCGACTGAAGACATTGTATTAGGAGAATTGTCTCTACCAGCTGGTGTGCTAGTCTCATTGCCAGATAGTTTATTGCATCATGATAAAGATATATGGGGTGAAGATGCAAACAAGTTCAATCCAGAGAGATTTACAGAAGGAATAGCAAGTGCAACAAAGGGTCAAGTTGCATATTTTCCATTTTCATGGGGTCCAAGAATATGCATTGGACAAAATTTTGCCATGTTAGAGGCAAAGATGGTTGTGTCTATGATCCTACAAAGCTTCTCTTTTGAATTGTCTCCATCCTACACCCATGCTCCTCAACCCATACTTACCATTCAGCCTCAGTATGGTGCTCCTCTTATTTTCCACAAACTATAATTTCATATTTCGTGAGATGTGTGTACACCCAACCCTCTCCAGACCTCACTTGTAGGACTATACTGGATATGTTGTTGTTCAGCAAACTCAATAACTCTTGTTTAAATCTTGTATCTGTATTAGAAAATCCACTAAATAAATATAAATAGTTGATTAATATCATGTTGCAAATTAGTTGTTTTCACAATAGAGTATATAGATCTTAATAAATCAGCTCAAGAACCAATGAGAAGCTTATTGTTATGACAAATTTAGAAAGAGCCCTTGGGATATTCTACAAACAACACATAAGCTAAAGAATTTGTGGAAAACGTAATAATTGTTCTTTTGGTCACAATAAAAACATGTGACATGCTAGTAAGCAGTAAGCACAGCCGGCCTTTTTGGCCAATGAAACTACTACATATACTTGTACACAATATTTTTTTATTTTTAAAATTTTGGTTTCTTAAATAAAAATTTTATGTCACCAGATTTTAGTGAAAAAACAATTAAATAGGTTAAGTAGCTTTGGAAGTAAGACATTTATATTAGAGTGACTTTTGAGTTTAAATTTAAAGTTGAATGACCTTTTTAAGAAAAAAGTTTATAATCGAGAGATCTTATGAGATTTTATCTCGCAAGTTTGTAAGAGAAAATTTTGAAGTTGGTGATTCTATGTTATAAAATTTAAAATATTTTATACCTTACAGAATATGTCGTGAATGTATACACCAATTAAATATGACAAGTAAAAATGAATGAAAATGGTAAAAAATAATATTAAATCAGAGCCACTCATGGTGTCTTGGATAATTACGAAAACACCTCAAGATATTTACCTTTGCTCATCATTGATGACGACGTCGTTTGTTAATTCCCACAGGCATAGACCATAGTAGATATAAATAGTGTAATTCATAGTGACACAGAAATTCAACTCAAACAAAATGGATAAAATTCAAATGATTGTAACACTATGTTGTTCTGCCATAGCAATTACTCTGTTTGTGTGTCTATGGAAAGTACTAAATTGGGTTTGGTTCAATCCAAAGAAGTTGGAGAATTTGTTGAGGAAACAAGGGCTAAATGGGAATTCTTACAAAATATTGTATGGGGATTTGCATGATTTTATTGGAATGATTAGGGAGGCTGGTTCAAAGCCTATGAATTTGTCTGATGATATAGCTCCAAGATTGGTGCCTTTCTTTCTTGAGACCATCAAGAAATATGGTATATACTTTGCTTATTGCTCTATTTTCTGTAGACCGCGCTCGTAGAATTACACTAAGTATATTAAAGAGAAAAAGTCTCTTTGTGGAATAGTTATTTAGTAAATGACCATCTTTTTGTTTCTTTTGCAATACATTAACTTTAGATACTTTTGAGAAAACTGCAGATCTTATAAGAAAACTTAGATCATGGTCTAAAGTTGTGTACGTTAGAGAACAAGTAAAAAGACAATTTTATATTAGAAGTGTGCTTTCTTTAATATCTTAAACTTTTAGATGAGTTAGTCAATCATAATGTGATATACGAGTAGGTAGAGGTTGTTATAGTGGGTCAAAGTCTATTTTTATGGACTTGATCAATCCTTCTCTCATCCGCTAGATTTTGGTTGAGTTAAGCCCAGTGTTATGTCATTGCATGTTGTAGTATCAGAGCCTCTTCATCCTTGTTTGGGGGTCGGTCCGCACTCTAGTTGGGCCTAGGCGTGATGGGGGTGTTAGAATAGGTCAAAGTCCCATATTGGTTGGGGATTGGACTGGTGGTCTGCTTATATTGCTATGAGCTTGGATAATCCTCTTCTCATGAGCTAGCTTTTGCAGTAGAGTTAGACTCAGGTGTCAAATCTTTACAGAGGTCCTGATTTGAGTCTCACCGCCACACACCTATTATCAAAAGGATATACACATGTTTGGTTCTTAAAGTGAATCAAACAATGATTGTGATTAATGAAGCTGATTCAATTGAGAATGATTTGTACTAGTAGTTAATCCTGAGACATATGCTTGCAGGGAAAAAATGTTTTATATGGTTGGGTCCAAAACCACAAGTAATAATCATGGACCCTGAGCTTATTAAGGAAGTACTCTCGAAAACCTATTTGTATCAAAAGCCTGGTGGAAATCCATTTGCAGCATTATTGGTACAAGGACTAGCAACCTATGAAGAAGATAAATGGGCCAAACATAGAAAAATTATCAATCCCGCTTTCCATCTAGAGAAGCTTAAGGTTGCTTTTCTTCCGCGCCCTCCTTCAAATTTTTTTATGTATTCTGCATATGACTATCGCAAGTAAATCCTGTTATTTAACTTGAGTTAGACAAGTATAGAAGGGTATTATGGTTCTTCAGTGTCAAATCTTGTCTGCATCATCATTCAATGTTCTAGATTCTTTATCCACTAAACGATAAAATGCCCGCTCTTGCTTCTCTGGCTACTGTTCCAGCTAAAGATTTTTTTCTGCTTTGACTTGCCTTATTTTTCAGTCTGGACTTGCATGTATACCATATATAACTATTTCGAGTGATTTCGGCTTCCTATTTTATGGTTCAAAAATGTTGAATCTTGTCTGGATCATTTGTCAAGATTCTTCTGCATAAGTTCATAGGCTTGAGTTATGCAGAGAGGATTACATTGGTGGAATAATGTCTTAGATGTATTACAGCTGAATGGATCTCTTTTTATTATAAAGAGATTTGTAATATTCCTGACCGTGTTTCACCTTAATTGTTATATGAACGCTTTTCTTTTTATCGAACTAGATGGTGATGGTATCACTATATCTGTATTCCTAATTCTGTTTAAGTGTTGTGTCATCGACATTTGTCGAACAGCATATGCTCCCAGCTTTTCACTTGAGCTGTACTGAAATGCTGGGCAAATTAGAAGATGCTATTCCAGTTGGCAGCTCTCATGAGATAGATGTATGGCCTCACCTTCAGCAATTAACTTGTGATGTAATCTCTCGGACAGCTTTTGGAAGTAGTTATGAAGAAGGTAGAAAGATTTTTGAACTTCAAAAGGAACAAGCTCAGAATTTTATCGACGCTGTACGCGAAGTTTATATCCCAGGACGGAGGTAAATTAATTTTCCTAGGAATCGGAAACCTGTAGTCAAAGCTATGTTGTTCAGACACTTCAAAAATGATGACGGTTGCAAGTTGGATCCTCCAAAATTAGTGCATTTTTGGAGGATCCGACATGGGTGCAGTAACTTTTTTTGGAGAGTCCGAACAACATAGAGCCAAAATGCTCTATTATAAACTACAAAGTTCATTAGGAGATGCAGATAGCTTTCACTTCATCTTTATTATCTAATGTATTTTGGTTTTCTGTCTTATAATATAATTTCTAAGATTTTTGCCAACAAAGAGGAACAGAAGAATGAAGGAAATAAAAAACGAAGTTCGGACCTCAGTTAAAGGTATTATCGATAAAAGAATGAAGGCAATGAAAGCAGGGAATGCCGATAATGAGGATCTGTTAGGAATATTGCTTGAATCAAATTTTAAAGAAATTGAACAGCATGGAAACAAGGATTTTGGAATGAGCATCGAAGAAGTCATCGAAGAATGCAAGTTATTTTATTTTGCTGGCCAAGAAACTACATCAGTCTTGCTCGTGTGGACTCTGGTGTTGTTGAGTAGGAATCAAGATTGGCAGACACTGGCCAGAGAAGAAGTCTTGCAAGTGTTTGGGAGTCGGAAACCAGATTTTGATGGATTAAATCACCTAAAAGTTGTGAGTATTCTGTTTTTTTTTTGGTTCAGTTCTTGTGCCATGAGTTCCTTCTATCATTGTTATTGCTATTGCTTGATTACATAAATGTGAAAAGATTGGAGCTTTGTGATACTAACGTTTGATTGTGGACTAGAAAATGATTTCCTAATTAAAGATGAGGGAGGGGTTTTTTTCCAAGCACGTGTGAATTTCTTTCAATAATCGTGGGATGGACAAAATGAGGGAGGTGAGGCTGACATGGTGTGGACATGTGAAGAGGAGGTGTGCACATGCCCCGATAAGGAGTTGTGAGGGGTTGACAGGGGTGGATTTAACGAGAGGTACTAGAGGTAAGCGGAAGAAGTATATTTGTTAGAGGTGATTAGACAAGACATTACGCAAAGGACACGACTTTAGTACTCTAGTGAACGGTGGTCGTAATGTTATTCATGCTAAGATATACCTGACGGAAAAGCATTTTTTTGCAGGTAACAATGATCTTGTACGAGTCATTACGGCTATATCCCCCATTAATAACACTTAACCGGCAGGTTAATGAAGACATTGTATTAGGAGAATTGTCTCTACCAGCTGGTGTGCTAGTCTCTTTGCCAGTGATTTTATTGCATCATGATGAAGAAGTATGGGGTGAAGATGCAAACAAGTTCAATCCAGATAGATTTAGAGAAGGAATATCAAGTGCAACAAAGGGTCAAGTTACATATTTTCCATTTGCTTGGGGTCCAAGAATATGCATTGGACAAAATTTTGCCATGTTAGAAGCAAAGATGGCTCTGTGTATGATCCTACAAAGCTTCTCTTTTGAATTGTCTCCATCCTACACACATGCTCCTAAATCCATAGTAACCATGCAGCCTCAGTATGATGCTCTACTTATTTTGCACAAACTATAATTTGGTATTTTGTGAGAGGTGTCTTGTAATGTAATAAGAGTTTATTCAGACTCAAATCAATCAGGGACAGAGTTGCAATACGAAATATGAGTTTCGATGAGAGGTGTCTTGTAATTAAATAAGAGTTTATTCATATTCAAATCAATCAAGGGCGAAGTTGCAATACAAAATATGGGTTTCGATGAACTCAAGTAACTTCTGATGGAGCATTAGTCTTGATTTCAGTCATCACTTATACATTAGTCTTGCTCAACTTAAACATTTTAGACTCTAGGATCTACCTCCAACTATATCATTAACTGTGTCACGTTTCTCATCAATCAAACTAGTACTGACTTTAGTATTTTTCTTAATTATTTCTTGTCGTAGTCTAATTATTTTGTTTGCCGTGTATTTTTATTAAATTTTGAAAAATTTAGCCAATATTTTATCTTTGTATTTTGTTTTTATCTTTAAATAAATAGAGAAAGGGTCAAAAAGAAGAAGATAAATTAAACAAAAAGGGAAAGGAGATTAAGAGGAAAAAAGAGAACAAAATAAAACCAAAAAGACGGAGCCAACTAAAGGAAAAGAAGATTAGAGAGAAAAAAGAAGTGTGAACCTAAATTGAAAAAAAAAACATATAATATGGACAGGAAAAAATATAAATTAAAAGAGTGAAAATACATATAGTACTATAATTTTTATTTATATTTACCATAAATATCAAATGGATAACTTTTATTGTCTTTTTATAAGATATTGTGCCGGTTAATTAATGCGGATCTGAAACTTATGGTATATACTTCAATTTCCCATCAAATCAACCACCATTGCAATAAACAAATTTAAATGTATTTTTGCATTATTTTGTTTATTTTAAAGGTTTTAAGTTTAAGATTTAATTCCCTTGCCTACATTGCTAGTAAAATAATATTCGTTTTGTTTCAATTTATGTAATATCTTTTGAATTTTGAGAGTCAAATAATTATTTTTAACCGTAATATTGTATATGTCTTTTAAATAGTTTCAATTGTCAATTGTTGTGATTTATGGCGTAATACTTTTTACATAGTTTTCATAAAATTTAAAGATTCTATATCCAGATTTTCGATTAAACCTAAATAATTTGAGTCTGAAAATTTAAATTATGTTACAAAAATTAAAACTATATTAGAGGCAAGCGCTTCGTGTGCCTAATTTTTTAGCTTCGAGGACGAATGATAAGTTGATATTTGATAACATGTTCAAATAAGTCATCAATTATCGTAAATTGTTCATTTAACTTATCATGTCAAATATCACTTGCCAATGCTTTTAAAAACTATGGTTTGTCTTTTCCACTATTTAGCTTTAGTTTTCTTTGATCATTATTAATATTTTGTTAATCTTTTAACACGGAAAAAATTTATGGACAAAATACTTCCAACTAAAGTATGGAATACTTCAACAAGCGTATTGAAATTCTAAGAATTTTGGGTTCGTGGTTAAATATTGTACAAACTGACTTCTCTTAATAGCATATAGAAACGTGAATATGTGATTGAGGAGGTTAGCTCAAGAAAAGAAACTAACATTTTCCTCTTAAGTGTTTGAGTCTTATTCCGATTCACTCCTTTTCCACGTACAAATTTTCGGGTGCTCGAACACTCATTAATCTCGATAATTTTTTTATAAATATATATCAAAAATACTGAAAAATGGATATAAACATCTCGCAAGCACCTATTAAACAATATGTCTTGTAGGTACTTTGGTTCAGGAGTAGAATTCTGAGGTCATTGATGTCTCTAGTTGAGGGTCCAAATCCCTGTAATAGCTTATATTTTTGTTGAAAAAGACGAACTCAACTTCTTCATTGTTTTTTTGTTTAACTTTTCTTTTTATACATTTTCACTGTCGACTTTTCCTTAAATTTTTTATCATTATTAATTTTTGGGAAAATATATAAGTATCCTCTCGATATATGTCCGAAATTCCAGAGACACACTTATACTATACTAAGGTCCTATTATCCTCGAACTTATTTTATAAATAATTTGTTACCCATTTTCGGCCTACGTGGCACTATCAACCAAATAGCTTGAAAAAATTGTCAACACGCGCTGGGCTCAGAAGATAGTGCCAAGTAGGTCGAAATGGGGTAGAAAATTATTTATAAAATAAGTTCGGAGATTAATAGGACCTTAGTATAATATAAGTGTGTCTCTGAGATTTCGGGCTTAGGTTGGGGGTACTTGTGCATTTCCCCTTAATTTTTCTATTATTTGTATTTCATTTACTAACTAAACTATAAAAGTATCAGTAAGCTTCTAGAAAGAAATTTTTTTTACTAGCAACTTTAAGTTAAAGAATTTGAGCACACACGACCATCAAATCATGTATCCGTCACTGCTTTGAGGTAGAATATGTTAAAAAAAAATAGGAAATATGTGTGTAATTAATCACTTTTTTTAAAAGCGATATTGCCAGTATATATATTGGAGAAAATACAAACAAATCCCTTCATGATACAACAAAGCCTTTTGTTTATGCATGCAGATTTTTCTTAAGCTACTTCTAGAGATTTCTTATATTTATAAAACTTAAGAAATGACTTTTCACATGTTCTTTCATGAACTGATGAACATATGATTTTTCATAAGAGACATGCTCTTTCATAAACAAATGATTTTTCATAACATTCATGTTCTTTCACGAACAAATATATTTGTTCAATTTAAGACCTCTATATATTACATAATATCCAACATAGTATACATACCTACTTCCTTCGGTGTTTCATGACTATTGCACACTTGACCTTCCACGTATTTGATATTAACTTGACCACGTGTCTTGTCTATTTTTATCCTATACATATGTATATAATATAGATTAAAATCATTAAAAAAATGGAGACACGTCATCTAAACACTAGAACAGGTGTTTGGATCACGCACGTTGTCTATAAATTATTTGTATTATTCTCAAATTAAAAAAGTGAGGTTGTTGAAGTTGTGTCACTTGTGCTTTAGAACTTTAGGTAGTAGCAAGATTCTTGTACTTTCACATTAGTAATCTGATTTGGTCATATAACAATTCTTTAATTAAAAGTATTATTCCATGGCTTAAACTTTGTATTCTATTGAAAACCTAAAAAAATTTCTTGGTGATTTGGCAATGTTATGTTAAGATAAGAAACCAATAATGAATATTGGAGTCAAAAATTTTATTAAACGAATTTAGTAATATAAAGAAGTAACATAATATACATAAAAAAAATAAGTTTAATTATGTGTAAATAATGTAATTTTTCGTTGAACGAATAATTTAAATAAACTCTTTAATCCTACCTAGCTCCCCCTCTAGCAACAATCAATATGGATTATGGTGAGATGGTTCGACATTCAAAGATCTCAAGTTCAAACTCCTGAAAATGATTGTGGTGAGATGATTCGAGATCTCAACATTATTCCCTGTAGGGGTGATGCCTTTAAAAATGAGGCCTTAGGCCCCACATTTGAAGGCCCAATCTTTTAGTAATAAAAAAATTATTAGAAGTCATTTTTAACAAAAATGTAGTTATTTGTCTTTTTTTAGTTTGTTTCATAACATTAAATAATATTTCTTTTTTTGGATCAATCTTTAAATTTAACTTCCATATGATAAGTTTAAGGCCATGAGATTAACATAGACAAAACAAAGTTTTTTTATTTAAAAAAAAAGAAATAATTGTGAATATCATATATAAAAAAATAATGAAAAATTAGGTGTCCAATTTATTTTTTATTTTAGGCCACTAATTAGCTTGAACCCTCACTATCCATGCTTGAAAAAATAAAATAAATGTCACACAATAATAATGGTTTAGTTTAGCCTACACCATGCATACCGTCTTTTGTTCACATATCCACTAATGATATATATTATACTTTCATGTCACAAAATTAAAAAAAATAGTTAAATCTTATTTAACCACTAGATTTACCGCACGGCACGTGGCTGCCTAGTCTCGTCATGTCTACAATTGTGAATGAGTAAATCATGAAATCTCCGTTTGTTCAATATATGTAATATGTCACTTAAGGGATTTGTTGGTATGGATGTTTCTCAGTTACTAAATATTAGTTTAGGCCTACAATTGTGAAGCAGTAAAGAATGCACAGTTTCTGTGTTCAATATATGGCCTATGTCTTAATGGATTTGTTTGTATGAATGTTTCTTAGTTATTAAATATTTGTTTATAAATAATACTCCATTAAGTTCGGCTAATTGGCTTGTATTAGATGCACTTAATGGTGCCAAAGCTCTAACTATAAATGGATATGTAATATTGCACGAAGCCACATTTTGGTTCATGTTATGACATTGTTCCAAAATATAGGATACCTTCCAGGAGTATGAAGTCATTTGTATCCTAATTAACAATATAAAAGTTTTCACAATAGTTGCATCTCCCTCATAAGTTGCATTTTGATGGTTAGATCGTCTCTTTAACAACCGAACCTATAAATATGAGCTAAGACATTTTGATTAGCTTCATGTCATGTGTTAGTTTTGTTGAAAATTCACTACGATAAAAAAGATTGAGAACTTGTCTAACCTAACACTTCCTTGTATATGTCCATGTCCTCATATCTGGTTGTTCAGTCATAACCAATACCTTTGTTATTGCCATTGAAATTCCTCTTGATAATGCTACATATAGTTGCCCATGCGAGAAAACATGTTGTGGAAGATACAATCCAACATTAGGAATTATTTTACCTTGAGCCTTATTTATTGTCATTGCAAAACATAGACGTATTGAAAATTACTTCCGAATAAACTTAAAAGGATATCCTTCATTCTCAGGCGGTGATAATTGGATTCTTGGTATGAACACTTATTTTGTTGCAAATTCTCATGTCGTTATTTTGGCATGTATGACATTGTTGTCAAAACCTCTACAAATCAATCGTGTCCCATTGCATAAACCATTTGATGGGTCTAAATTCCTCAGCATCATGATAGGCGCATTTTCTTTCTTGTAGCACTTTTTGCAGAACGAGTACCATGGCTCTTCTGTATTGAGTATGTCTACAATTTTAGCTTTGAACTTGTATAAAACTTCCTGGACATTGTTAATAACCAATATTCAACATTATCTTTGGTAAGCAATGGTTCTATTTGGATAGGGAAATGGTCTATTTGTAGGTACATGTGTATCAGCAAGTGTGTCATCCATATTATTAGGTAACGTCACTTTTGTGGCTTTTCTCATTACCTTACTTGGTGTGGTTGTGATAGCTTTCTTTTCGACCTTTATGACTTCACGCCTGTATATCGAAATAGGTGAGTTAACTGTTGCACATATTTGAGGAAATATTAGTGCGTTTAAAATTTGTTAGATTAAATGTAAACTTGATAGGACTAGTTATATATAGTTCTCCATAAAAACAAATTGTGGCTATGTTGTTATATTCTTCGTTGAACAGAAGTTGTGGCAGTAAGGTTAGATTAATTCTACCGAGCAATTTAGTAAATGAGGTTCTGTACCAGGCTCGAAGATCTAGTGCTTTTTGAAATATTGGATTGATCAACACACTGCTCACGAGTATAGTTAATATCCCAAAAGTCCTTACATTGGAAACAACATATTTAATCAAGGAATAAACAAATATACTTGAAATTTGTACAATCAGAAAAGAGGAGAGGTTGTTTATACCTTTATAGATTGAGACTCGCACATCGCATAAGCCTAGAATAGGTTGGTCATCTTTCAGCTTTTCAAGAAAAGCGCCATCGTTTACTGCAAAATCTCCCTATAGAGTAACAGTTGTACACTCCATGCTGGATTATGAAATAGACAAGTATTGTGAATGCACTGGCAGATTATTATGGACGGTGTAGAACAAAGAATGGCAACTTACGGTTCATTTGTAACAACAATTTTGCGTCTTTTGCTATCGCCTTTTACAATTATGGGATTCACCGTAACTAACACACAAATCAAGTCTGAATAGTGGACATGTAAATTAGTGATATGTATGATGTACTTGACGGAAATTACTAATAAGTCGTGTGAAGAGTTACCAAATATGACACCATTAGGCAATTTATCTGCATGTTCCAAAGATACAAAACCATTAGAGAAGTTGTGTGTTGAAACAACATGGTCACTCTCCTTTATGATTGTATTGTCTGTAATGGTCAGTTCAATCTCTTTGTGCACGGAAGTGTAGTTGGGGTTGACCCGATCCAACAGCCCTTTAGCAATGTAGTATGTCTTATTTGTCTTCAAGAAGGCTTTCCATGTGTCGATATGCTTGTTAAATAGTGTCGCTTGCAACTTTGTCCCCTAGTATTGATGTAAGCAACATGTGATGTCATTAGAGAAGTAAAAGGGAAAAAACAGGAACAATAACATATAAGTTAAAGCAAAGGAATTATTAAGTAGGTTGTAACATTGTTATGTGCTGCAAGTAGTCCAATAAAAACCATAAAACAAAACCTAAAGAGAGTGAAAACTTACAACCTTTGATGTGGAGTGAAATATTTCAAACACAAGTCCAATATTGTGATGTGGTTGCAGATGGATGATCAATATTTACCTAATTTAATTACAAATTGCAAATGTAAGAGTTGAGTTTTTTTAAAAGTAGATTGTACCAAGAGGAGGAAACATGGCATACATTTGCACCTTTAGCAGAAGTTGATTTAACAATGGAAATCGATGTTGTGCGTATAGTTGATATAAATAGGGCAATTTCCAGAGGTTGTGTTGGTTGGTTATTTATTGAACGTTGGGCAGTTGCAGGGGAATTTGGCGGCTTTACAAAGTATGACTATTCGCAGCAAAGGTGCTTGTTGCGAAAGGGGTGTGAAGTTAGGGGTTCTTTTAGGTGAGGGGTATTTGTGTAATCTTTTTAAGTTTTAAGTGAGGGGTATTTGCGTAATCTTTTTAAGTTTTAAGTGAGGGGTATTTGCGTAATTTAACATTGATCTTTTAGAGTTCTTACTTTTAATGTAGTATAGATAGATAGATGAATTAGGCAAATTTAAAAACTTTTGGGAACCCCAGATTGATCCTCTAGTTTGTACAACAACACAATGACATTCCTATTCTTTTCATGAATGTACTAATAATTATATCTGTCAGTTTCTCAATATATATATATACACATGATTTTTTTTTCAAAATTAATGAGGGAACATGCACCACCACCTAGGGGTGGGTCAGCCTCTAACCATGATTATATGTGATTAAACTTATAAAAAATACAATAAAATCTCGATTCTACTTATTTTTATATAAATAATGTTGAGTGTAACTGTGTAAGTGATATATATATGTATACCAACAGGGGATGACGTAGAGGATAAGTTACGAGTTCATTTAGATTTAATATTTTAATTCAAATTAAAATTATGTATAAGAATTTAATTGAATAAGTGCAAGTATTTAGAGTGTGTTTACTATTTAGTTCGAAAGAGATTATTTCTAGGGAAAATGCTAATTAAATTTCTTCTTCAATTGAAGAAGTCATTTTTCTTATTTTAAAATTTTTGAGAAAATGCTCCCATAATATTTGTACCATATCAGACATGTCTAAATTTAAATTCATAAAATTTATATCTCGAATAATTTTACCAAACATGTGCCCAAAATTTCTTCCTTACACATCTCATATTGATATATTCACATTTCTGGACAATTAACCAATTTCTGTTTGACCATTCTCTTGAGTGAAGGTGTGAAACTAGCAAAATTTACAATCATTTCATATACTTAATCCACCGTTTACTTTTATTTATGTACTATATTAAAAATAAATTATTTAATACATATAAAATATAACTATTTTTTCTGATTTACCTTAGTGTTTAACAAATTTCAAATTATTTTCCAAATTATAGACTAACTAATACGTGTATAATGAATATTGAATATGCACTTCACTTGTTGTATTACTTTTTATTTATTTATTTTTACTTATATATTCTAAAAGTATATTTATGTCTTTAATTATCATCTTTAATATATAAAGGGAAGATCAATTTTTTTTCTTCATTACCTCATAAATTAATTATTTATTTTTTAAATTACTTTTTAAAATTTAATACTAAACATCAATTAATATAGTTATTATGATAATATATACACGTCCATCATTATTTTTTAAGAATCATCCAAAGTTTAAATCAAACAAGTAAAATTGAATAAAAAAACTTCAGTGAGAACTAAAAATATGTAAGTGAATAAGTAAAAGTAAACGAGGATCTAATATAAGCCATCTATATAATACATACCATATAATATACAGATAAAAAATGAAAAAGTGAGAGATTAGTAGACAAAGTAGAGTGAAAGACTGTTATATAGTGAACCAATTCTGTCTCTTTAGATCACACATCCCTTAAGAAAAACCCAAATCATTTTTTCTATGTTAAAAAAAATTTGATTTTTGTTTTTCTTACTGGAAAAAAGCTTCTTTTTTTCCTTTCTTCATCATCTGGATTCTTAAATATATCAAGATTCAGGTACCCCATTATTTATAATACTCTTTTTTCCTTTGTCAAATGCTCAAAATTTGATCTTTTTTCTGTTTCATGTGGACCCCTTAAAATCCCTTTTTTTTAAATTCTGTTTTGATGGGGTCATGATCAAGATATTGTATTAAAAAGTAATGATCTTTATGTTATGCCCCACTTCTTCTTTTTTGCAGGATCTTGATTTTGTAGGGGTTGATGGCTACTCGTAATTTGGAGAAATTGGCATCTATAGATGCACAGATGAGGCTTTTGGTACCTACTAAGATGTCTGAAGATGATAAGCTTGTTGAGTATGATGCTTTGCTTTTGGATCGGTTTCTTGATATTCTTGAGGATTTGCATGGAGAGGGTATCAAAGAAACAGTATGTATATGCATTTTAAAAAATCAATCTTTTTTTAACTGTGTTTTAGCTAAAGATTAGATTTTTATGTGTTATGGTATTATGTGTGACGTAGTGGTGAATGAAATGGTGGGAGGTGACAGGTATTCTGTGGAATTAGTTGAGGTGTGCGCAGGCTGGTTTGGATACGACGGTTATAAAAAGAAGTTTAAAAAAAAATAGTACTATAGTCTCAATTGAACATTTTGTGTCTTCAATGGTGGTGATCTTACAAGTTAGTTGTTCAGATAGAGATAGTGATTGTGAATTCTTTCTTTTGAAAGAATCGTGAAGTATCTTAGGATTAGAAGAAGTTCACTAAACTGTAGCTTGAGTTAATTGTTACTTCATTGGGATATACTGAGAAAAACTGATAGAGTTTTATAGTAGATTTTCTTAGTATTATCAGAGGTACACTTAATGTGTGATTAATCCCTGAAGTAAGGCGCAAAAACATGTTGAGCGTTTAGCCTCGCTAAGATTAGTAGGCACTTTAGTGTCATCATCAAGGCTCTTAAGCATATATTTTTCCTTGCCAATGAGTGAAATCCAATTTCTTTGTTCATATGTTTGAAATAAATTCTTATATTTATTTGTCTTGGACGACACATGCATATTTGTATTTTTTTTCTCCATTTGTGCTTAAAGCCCCGACAGAGTTTAGAACTTTTTTACTCTTTCGCCTTTGATAAGCTGGATTTTGTTGATGTGATTTTAGGTCCAAGAATGTTATGAGCTTTCTGCTGAGTATGAAAACACGCGTGATAAGAAGAAGCTGGAGGAGCTTGGCAGTGTGTTGACAAGTTTGGATCCAGGGGATTCAATTGTTGTTGCTAAATCTATTTCTCACATGCTTAACATGGCCAACTTGGCTGAGGAGGTTCAGATTGCCAATAGTGGGAGGGAAAAGTCGAAAAAGGGCGACTTTTCAGATGAGAGCAACTCAATGACTGAATCCGACATTGAAGAAACACTCAAGAGACTTGTAGTGGACTTGAAGAAGTCTCCTCGAGAAGTTTTTGATGCTCTGAAGAATCAGACAGTGGATTTGGTCTTTACTGCTCATCCGACTCAAGCTACCCGGAGGTCTTTGCTTCAGAAGCATGCAAGGTCTGGTCTTTAGATTTTACACTTCAGAAATTCGCATCTTTTGTTACACTTTTATTTACAAGTTTAAATTTTGTTTATTTATTATTTCTATCGTATTAGTCATAACTCATGCAAGTCTTCTTTTTCCCTTTTAGTTCAGCTGTTTTACTTCTTTAGTGCTGACTTTTCTACTGTTTAGGATCCGCAATTGCTTGGCTCAGTTGTATGCTAAAGACATTACACCCGACGATAAGGAGGAGCTGGATGAAGCTTTACAGAGGGAGGTAAGTATCGGTGTGCACTTTCTGGCTGCATGTGATATAAATATCATTTTGCTTCTTCAAATTTTGATGCTTTTCTGTAGACTGTCAAGCTCTTAGAACAAATATATGGGTGCTTTAATCTCCTATCAAGTTGTCTTCATCTCTCACCCCTTATTTGGTCTATTCCCAACAGAGAGACATCACTTCGACTAAAAAACATAGCAACCGATCTGTCGTTTCAGTTGTTAGGAAGTCAAATTTCATCTCCAAACAAAATAATTCAACTTTAGGTTTGAGAAATGAGATGGCCTTTATATGAATACAAGGATTCCTTGTCTTTGATTAGAATGTAGGCCATTTTTGTCTTTCTCCAGAATATGGATGATATCTATGTATCTATACAGGGTGCTAACTACTTCTCAGCCTCTCTTATTTGGTATATATAATATACTCGTACTCTTTCTATATTCTAGAACAACGATGCTGCCATTTGCTGTTCACCTTTTCCATTTGTCATGATTCTTACGGAAAATGTGACGGTTTACTTTGGAAATATTGGGTAATTCTTGTCATACTGTGTTACATGAATACAATAAAGTTGGAAATTGAAGCACTGCTCAATTTTTTTCTTTCTCACACTTACAAGTGACACTTGAGAAGAAATTATATGGAATTAAAGTTTCGAACTTGAACATTCTGTGAATCATAATGTTTCTATAAGACGGATATGTACTCCTCACAATGCATCCTGCTTACCAACACTGCAGATTCAAGCTGCTTTCCGCACTGATGAAATCAGAAGGACTCCTCCAACACCACAAGATGAAATGAGAGCTGGAATGAGTTACTTCCATGAAACAATTTGGAACGGTGTTCCGAGGTTTCTACGACGTGTAGACACAGCTCTTAAAAACATTGGGATTAATGAACGAGTTCCTTATAATGCCCCTCTCATTCAGTTCTCGTCTTGGATGGGTGGCGACCGTGATGGTACATTTCCTCTCCTCTTAACAATGTTGTTTTCAGTTACTTTAATTGGCAGTAGAGAACATAAAACCTTTGATATTTGAATCATGATACATTTTGAAGGGCATTGGACGGAAGCAAAGCTCTTCTCTCGAGATATCTTCTAAAGATATTGCTTCATAGATTTTTTTGATAGAAGATCATGTAAATACTTCTTTCATCAGTCACTCAGGATATGTCTGCCACTAAATGCAGGTAATCCAAGAGTCACTCCTGAGGTCACTAGAGATGTTTGCTTATTGGCTCGAATGATGGCAGCAAATTTGTACTATTCTCAGATAGATGATCTAATGTTTGAGGTAATTTACAACGCTTGCATAATTTTCTTTGTTGTCTATTTTGAAAAGTTGCCATCATTTTCTACACTCTATAGATAATTCTAACTAGAATGTTATTTCAGTTATCTATGTGGCGTTGCAATGACGAGCTTCGTGATCGGGCAGATGAACAACACCGTTCATTAAAGAGAGACGAAAAACACTACATAGGTAACTAGCATGAATGCTAATTAAAATAACTTGCTTGTTCCACATAAATTTGATAGCACTGCTCGGAGTACTGATTTAAGGTAACCTTTTGCATGTTCTCCATTTCAAGTGAGAAAAATGCACATTGTTGTCTATGATTTTCAAAAGAAAAGATTTTCAGCATATGGTGCTTTAGGCTGTCCTCAGAAGCTGCATGAATTTTTCTCTGTACCTCTGCTGAACAGAGCAATTGCATAACTCTTGACCTTCAAAATTTACTTTTGATATAGAATTCTGGAAACAAGTTCCACCAAGTGAACCGTATCGTGTAATTATTGGTGATGTGAGAGATAAGCTATATCATACACGTGAGCGTACTCGCCAGCTGTTATCCAATGGGTTCTCTGAAATTCCCGAGGAGGCAACATATACTAACATCGAGCAGGTGTGCAACACTTCATTATTGTTAGTATTTTTTCATAACAAAGAAATCCCTAAGGGCCAGTGGCCCAGTGCCTAATGGTTTTCTGTGGATGATGGGTCCACTCCACTACTCTTGTGAAACACTTCGTTGTTTTGTTATCTTTCTTCTTCTTTGTATCCCAATGCCTTGTTTGTAAATGTGGAGCATCTAAAATTAAGCAGCATTGTTATTCTTTGTTCAACTTGACATGTTATTCCTGATAAAGGGACTAGAGAAGTGAATACGCCATGTCTCTTTGTTGTTGTGTGAGCATTGGCATGCACATTTGTATTCTGTCAGAATTGTATGTATTTCTAGTTTCTGCCCCACAAACTGATTCTTTTGCCTGAATAAATAAGTTACTAAAGTGGTTGCGCATTTTGTGTAGTTCTTGGAACCTCTTGAGCTCTGCTACAGATCTCTTTGTGCTTGTGGGGATCGACCAATTGCTGACGGAAGCCTTTTGGATTTTCTACGACAAGTTTCCACCTTTGGACTCTCACTTGTGAGACTTGACATAAGACAAGAGTCGGATCGCCACACTGATGTCCTTGATGCCATTACCCAGCACTTGGAAATTGGTTCATATCGAGAGTGGTCTGAGGAATGTAGACAAGAGTGGCTTCTCTCTGAACTCAGCGGCAAGCGACCTCTATTTGGACCCGATCTACCAAAAACTGAAGAAATTGCTGATGTTTTGAATACATTCCATGTCATATCAGAACTTCCATCAGACTGCTTTGGGGCATACATCATCTCAATGGCCACTGCACCATCTGATGTGCTTGCTGTTGAGCTTCTACAGCGTGAATGCCACGTGAAGCAACCTTTACGGGTAGTTCCACTTTTTGAGAAATTGGAAGATCTGGAGGCTGCTCCTGCTGCTATTGCACGTCTCTTTTCTATTGAGTGGTACAAAAACCGCATTAATGGGAAACAAGAAGTCATGATTGGCTACTCAGACTCTGGAAAGGATGCTGGTCGGCTGTCGGCAGCATGGCAGCTATATAAGGCTCAAGAGGAGCTTATAAAAGTTTCCAAACAATATGGCGTGAAGCTAATTATGTTCCATGGCAGAGGTGGTACAGTTGGAAGAGGAGGTGGTCCCAGCCATCTTGCTATATTATCTCAGCCACCTGATACAATTCAGGGATCTCTTCGTGTAACAGTTCAAGGTGAGGTTATTGAGCAATCATTTGGGGAGGAACACTTGTGTTTTAGGACACTCCAGCGTTTCACTTCTGCCACCCTAGAACATGGAATGTATCCACCTTTCCCCCCAAAGCCAGAATGGCGTGCACTTCTGGATGAAATTTCTGTCGTTGCTACAGAGAAGTATAGGTCAATAGTATTCAAGGAACCCCGATTTGTCGAGTACTTCCGCCTGGTCAGTGTGCTAGAAAAATGCATTATATTACCTCTCTAACAATAGGTGTTACACAAATATTTCTACAACTTTAATAAGTTATTTTTTCTTTTGGATCACAATTGCAGGCAACACCCGAGCTGGAGTATGGTCGAATGAACATTGGTAGCCGTCCATCAAAGCGTAAACCAAGTGGAGGCATAGAAACACTTAGAGCTATTCCATGGATCTTTGCATGGACCCAGACTAGGTTTCATCTGCCAGTCTGGCTTGGCTTTGGGGCAGCATTTAAGTATGCACTTAACAAGGATAAAAAAAACCTCAATATGCTGCAGGACATGCACAAAAAATGGCCATTCTTTAGAGTTACTGCTGATTTGATTGAGATGGTGTTTGCCAAGGGAGACCCCGGCATTGCTGCTTTATACGACAAGCTTCTGGTTTCTGAAGATTTGTGGTCCTTCGGTGAGCTTTTGAGGTCCGATTATGAGGAGACAAAGAGCCTCCTGCTTCAGGTAAATTACTTTTGACCAAGTTCTTGCACTTGGCATACGTTGTTACTCATCATGTTTGATCGCATGATATCCGTGTTCTTTATGTTTCTTTTGTATAGGTTGCTGGACACAAGGAACTTCTGGAAGGAGACCCCTGCTTAAAACAACGACTCAGGCTGCGTGATTCCTATATCACTACTTTAAATGTGTGCCAAGCTTACACACTAAAGAGGATTCGTGATCCAACCTACAACGTCACTCTAAGGCCTCACATTACGAAGGAATACATAGAATCGAAACCTGCTGCTGAACTCGTGAGCCTGAATCCAGAAAGTGAATATGCTCCCGGCTTGGAAGACACACTCATCTTGACCATGAAGGGTATTGCTGCTGGAATGCAGAATACTGGTTAAATCTGTTACTGTATTTTTATGTTTTAATGGTTGGTAAAGTATTTGCCCATCCTAAAGTATACATTAAGAATCATGCATCCTTAAGTACATTTTTTTTGCAACTTCTAGTTTAGTTACCTCATAAAATGGATGAATAATTATTCCCCTCTTTGTTTAGTAGCTTCTTGAATAAAATTATGCTGTAAAAGAGTACTTTTCTTCATTTACCAAATCCTTTTTGCAATTAGTCTCAGTTCCAATCTTTCAGTTTTAGCACCTTATGCTTTGCAATAGGTCTAGGTTACTTGAATTTTAACCTCAATATCTCAGTCCTAAACAAGTTGGATCGGCTATATGAAACTTCATGAGATCGTGAATCTCCATTTAAGCTCGTCTCATGTAGCCATTTATTTTTAAACAAAATAAAACCATCTCACTATTATGAAGGAATAGTGAAGGTTTGTTTTATCCATGTATTGCGAATATTTCATATGTTATCATGCATAAAATTATATACAGATATGAAAAAAATAAAAAGGAGCAAGCAAATACTGTATTAATTAGTGATAAGATCTCCTAAAACTCTCAGCTAAATATTGTATAAGCTTGTGCTGATTTTTGGTCAGAGTTAACTCTTCTATAATTCAAAATCAAGCGACACCTTAGGCTATTATCTATGCAATTTAATAGAATATAAGAAAACATACAAGCTCTTACCATATTAAATTCAGGAAAAAGGCTCAAATACGTCATCAAACTTTGAGAAAAGACTCATCTATGTCATTTCCATTTGAGAAAATCATCATCCCATTATTTGTTAACTGAAATAAAAATTGGTTTTGCAATATTTTTTTACACTTGGTCAATTATGATTCGATCATGTCATTAATTAATTAAATCATTTTCTTAAAAGGAAAAAACTCAAATATGTCATCGAACTTTGAAAAAAGGTTCATCTATGTCATCCATTAAAAGTTTGACTCATCTATGCCATTCGAGTTAACAAATAATGTCATGGATGAGCCTTTTCTCAAACGAAAATGGCATAAATGAGCCTTTTCTCAAAGTTTGATGACGTATTTGAGCCTTTTTCCTTAAATTTAACAATCAAAGTTTGTTGATATCTGACAAAGACAAACATACTCGCTTTTAGCAAACATAAAGGACCAAATCTACATAAAAATATTTTTTATGCATCATTTTGAACCTACTTCTAAACATAAGGGACCATAATAGTTACTTATCATTTTCTTTTATATAAACTTTAAGAAGAAGCAAAGGATCTCTCTGAACCGGATTCCCCCAACCGGTTCAAAACAACCGAAAAGAACCGCTCCGCCAAATGTAGAGGAGAAATACAAAATTGAAACAGAGAAGAAAAAAGGAAGCTAAGCAGTGAAATAGCTATGGCGACGAGGCAGAGACGAGCTTTGACGTCGGATCCTCCGGATACGGCGTCATCTCCGGCGTATACAAAGGTGGATAAGCCGGAGAGATCGGACGGTGAAAATGAAGGCGTCGATAGAGGACTAGGTTGGCTTCTGCCGTTGCTTTGCCTAGGGATATTGAGGCACATGAGCGCTACGTCAAATATTATTCACGATTGTGACGAGGTGTTCAATTACTGGGAGCCTCTTCACTACTTGCTCTACAAGTCTGGTTTCCAAACTTGGGAATACAGGTTTCACCATCTTCAATTCTGTACTATACAATGATAGCATTGTCAAATGTTGTTTTTGAATGATTTTTCTTAGGTGATGTGTAGGATTTGGTTTAATTTCCCCTAAAATGATCATTTTTTGCTCCATTAAACAAAGTTGCTACAGTATTAAGTCACTAATCCTTATTTGCAATCTAAATATGTAACTATCCTGAACTTTACTTGTAGCTTTCTCCTTCTGTACATATGCCTGGACATATATTTGAGATTTGGCAGCCAACGATTCATATAGAGGATATCATCTAGTTGAGGTTAAGGTTGTCATTGTTGTTGCATATACATTAGGTCGATGTTTGACGAGGGTCCTCTAATTTGGTCAGAGACTTGTGTGCCAGTGTGGGGGGTATGTTTGTGATTTAGAGAACCCGACCTTATTAGATGAAATATTTATTAGCAAACTGGTATTGGAATAATTTAGGGTCGTATAGAGAGGAATGGTTATGAAGGAATCTTATTGCCAACCTGAATTTTGTTTGGGATTGAAGCACAGTTGACTGGTTGATGATATTAGTATGATTCCCTTTTAGTAACTAGAGTTCAGTTTGTTATGATAATACTTTACAAAGTTCGGTTACTTGTCTTTGCAGTTCGCAGTTTGCCTTGCGGTCGTATCTGTATATTCTGCTTCACAAACTGGTGGGTTGGCCTGCTGCTTGGTGGTTTGGAGAGGAAAAGGTGATGTTGTTTTTATTCCCCCAGATATTTCTCATCATTACTCACTGATTTATAAAATAAAAATCTCATCATTACTTCTTTCAGTTATTCATTCTCTAATTTCTCCATTTTTCAACATGACAGGTGAGAGTATTTTATGCTGTGAGAATTTTTCTTGCAGGGCTGTCTGTCATCTGTGATGCCGCTCTAGTTGTAGCCCTTTCCCAAAAATATGGAAAGCGTCTTGCATCATATGCACTCGCAATGCTATGCTTAGCAAGTGGTTGTTTCTTTGCTAGCACGAGTATGTTTTTTCACTAGACTATGTTTGAGGTTTTTCCTTGTTGGTGGTAAACAATTAATGAAGCATGAGTGTGTTACTTTCAGTAAACTATATTTGAGGTTTTTATTTACCGGTGGTAAACAATTTAGTGATTTTTAAATTTCAGCTGTTTTTCTCTTTGCATTCATACTATGTGAGCTAGATATGTGTGGGTGACTCCTTAATGTTGTTTTTGGGTCTCGACTTTCTCATAATACTAATGCCTCTTACGTTTCCTTTACGCAGGTTTCCTTCCGAGTTCATTCTCAATGTATGCCATGTCTCTTTCTTCAGCACTATTTCTATTTAATAAGCCTGCCATGGCAGTTTCTGTTGCTGCCACTGGAGTGATTCTGGGCTGGCCGTTTTCGATCCTTGCTTTTCTTCCACTGACAATTTACTCACTGGTTAAAAGCTTCAAACCTGTGTTTCTTACAGGTGTTGTCACTTCTATCGTCCTTATGGTAAGTTTGATCATATCATATTAAGTTTCCTGCTATGTTGAGTTTTCATGTTTCAAGCTTAAAATTTAGGAAGTTTCCTTTTAAGGGAACAAAAACTTAGAATTGGATTTCCAATGTATAGAGTTATTCATACTTACCGTAATGCACAAAGATCATCTACCAGATGTTCATGTTGCTAAAATTCAATATGCAAGTCCGTCGTCCTACATTGAAATTTCAAATTACTTAACGTAATAGGCTTTTTACCCGTTCTAGTGCTGCTCACATGCTTTTTTCCCTCCCTGGACCACCTATTCATGCTGCCTGATGACTCAACTTGGTGTACAAATTGTTCTAGGTACTCTCAGTTCTTGTTGACTACGACTACTATAAGAAGTGGACATCCTCTGTTATCAACTTGCTGGTGTACAATGTTTTAGGGGGTGGTGAAAGTCATCTCTATGGTACTGAAGGGGCATCATTTTATTTGAGGAATGGTTTTAACAATTTCAACCTCTGTTTTGTGTTTGCTCTACTGTTCTTAGCTATACTACCCGTTGCTAAGAAGAAGTATGCTCCTGAGTTGCTCGTTGTTGTTTCACCTGTCTATCTCTGGATTGCCTTTATGTCCTTACAGCCACACAAAGAAGAAAGGTTAATCCTCTTTGAGTTTTTCTTCTTGTCACGACAATATATAGATATCATATATATGTCTACTTGAATATTATGCTGAAACTCCTGATTTTCTGAACTCAACCCAAAAAGACCTTTATAGTAGCTCGTCTATGACAAGTGTGCTAGCTGGAAAGATATTTGGTCAACATGCTCTACTAAAATCCTTATTTAGTAAAATTGAAGCTATAATTGTCTTCTTCAGATTTCTTTTTTTGCAGTGCTATACTGAAATTCGATCCCATCAGGAATTTGTATGTCTCTCCTCGTTGTCTGGAATCCACCTATTATCGTTTGAATTTTGGGAACTGTTCTTGATATCTGATGTATTAGTTTTTTTTTTACCCGAAATGAAAATTGCCTGGAAGGTGCTAGTGTCATTGCTAAAACAGATTGGATAAGGCTCATGATAAGACTCCTTGGTCAAAGTCATTTCTGTAGCCAAGAAACATGAAGCTATGTTTTACTGCATCTGAGATTGAAAGTAACATGAATTGCAAATAAAATCTGATGTAGCAACTCATTGTTTACTGTCTGTGCAGATTTCTGTACCCAATATATCCACTTATCTGTGTTGCTGCTTCTGCTGTGATTGAAAGCTTTCCTGATCTGTTCAGGGATAAGTACAATCCCAATGGTTCATCCACTCTAGTTAAGGTAATTTCCTATGTCCACAGAGAAATTGACAAGTTTAAATAACAGTGCCTATAGATTTTCACTTGCTTTGCTTATGCAGATAGCGAAAATTCTCAGACCTCTAGCTCTTGGTTTGATTCTTTGTGTCTCCCACGCTCGGACATTTTCACTTATTAATGGTTATTCAGCTCCTATTGAGATTTACAAGCATTTGGACTACCATGATGATGCTGGACCAGGTGAGGATTAGCCTATTTAATGACAAGTTGAATATGTGCTTGTTAAATTTTCATCTTCAGAACTTTTAACTCTGATGAATGGTGTATAAATCTTGATTCATGAATTAGTCTTTTTTCAGAGGATGACATGCATTGTATGATCTCGACATTAAGATACTTGTCGGATTAAAAGACCATATAATTTTTTCTTTGAACTTCAGTTTTGTTGTAAAGAGTATTTTTATCCAGTAACTTTTGCCAATACTGGATAACCGAAAAGATGAAACGATTCTCTTGTAAATCTGATTTTTTGGAGCCGAAGATGTGCCTTTCATGCATGGGGTTGAAACTTGAAAGTGAATACCTGATTTAATTATTTGAACCTAGATGGACATGGACTTATTAAGGAATAAAAAGGTGTCCACGTCGAGATATGAGACGTTGATTTTCTGTTATCATGTGGTTCTCCATTTATCTGGTCTTTAGATTAACGCCCTATAATATGAGCATTTTTTCAAATGTGAGCAAAAAGTTTCCTCGGGACATCTGTATGTGATTTTCCCCCCATTTTACAGCCACCGCTATGGTCTTGCTTCTCCATTTATTCTGTTCTTGCTGGATGGGTGCATTTCTGGTGCTTTCTTTAGCATATGAGGCTGGATGCAATGTCATCTTTTCATGTTTTGAAAGATTCATGGTATCCATTTCCCCGTGTATATTTTTAACTTCCCCATGTTGGTTCAGGTTCTGTCCTTTGTGTTGGTAGTGAGTGGCACCGGTTCCCTTCTTCCTTCTTCATTCCTGATTATGTGGGCCAAGTTCGATGGTTGGATGATGGATTCACAGGCCTTCTTCCAATTCCGTTCAATTCTAGCTTGGGTGGTACCTCGGCAGCACCATCTTACTTCAATAATAAGAACAAGGCATCAGAGAGGCAATATGTAAGCAGACTCTCCTGTAATGTTTAACCAGAAAGAGTGTCCATTTATTTTTAGTGTGCAATATATTCAACTATGAGATGACACTCAGCTTCTTCTGCTAATAATGTTATAGCTTAAGGATCCTGAGCAATGCACGCTGCTGATAGAGCTGCAACTTCAACGTCCTTATCCTACGCGAGGGAGTGACATGTCTACATGGGAGGTACTTGGCTCAACCTCATAAGCTCATCTCTCTCTCCCCCTCCCTGTGCCGCATGTTATTAACTTGTGAGTGTTTTGCCTACAGATTGTTGCAGCACTTCCATATCTGGACAGGGAACTATCTCCTCCATTGTATCGGTCATTCTTTATTCCAAATCAATGGCAGCAAAAGAATGTCTTTGGCCAGTACAGATTACTTAGGAGAATACAAAAGTGATTGCAGATGTACACGCTGAATTTTCTGTTGTCCAGCAACTTTTAACTCTCCCGGGTATAGAAGTACGCTCATGTTGACTAGTTTAGTTTTTGTTGTTTGATACTGCCTACACTTTCGAGGATAGCTAGTTGAATTAAGCAAGTTATTGGATCTTCCATTAATTTTGGAAGTCAGATTTTGTACTATTTTTTTGTTGGTGTAGATTACACAGATGGATGTTTAAATTTTGATTGGGAAGCAAATAGTCGAAATCTCTTATTGGCATCGTTGAAAATGTGTCATTTAATTTTGTTTCAGTTGCCATATATGCCCTTTAACTTTGGGTGTGCACAAGCAAAGAGTCAAACTTGTAAAAAGTAGAGTAAGTAAACACACGCGTCCTTTGTAGCATATACAAATCAGTTCAAGTGTATCTCACCTAAATTGCTGCGTAGGAGGGTAGAATGAAAGCAAACTTTACCCCTACCTCGTGGAAGTAGAGAGGTTGTTTTCGAAAGACCCTCAGCTCAAGTGAGGGCAAATCAAAGCAGTTATGAATTAGTATGTATAGTGACAATTAAGCTAATTACAGAAATCGACAAATGAGCCTTGTCTAAAGCTGCAAAATGTGGCCACTGTTGCAGTACCTTGCTATTGCGATGAATAATCTCACAGTTTCAACATTCCCAGCTATTCTTCAAGCTTGCTCTTTGATTTTTTGGAGCACTCCCGTAACTTGGTGTTTACTTGTAAGTCCTATATGAGTAAACCCGGAAGTTATACACACTATCCTTTCCAGACCCCACCTGGTGGGATTACACGGGGAATGTTGTTGTTGTCCTTATGACGTTGGCACCGAGACCTTGAAGTTTCATTTCCAAGCGTTCATAACCCCTATCAACATGGGAAATTCCACTGATTTCAGTAATTCCTTCAGCAGCCAGACCAGCCAAAACCAATGACATTCCCCCACGCAAATCAGTTGCGTTGACCTGAGAACCGCGGAGTGGACTAGCAAAAGATCCATAACAACATCAATACGCGATATCGTTTGTATAGAACATCAGGAAATCAAGCTAAGGACTATAAACTTACCTTGCCTTTCCCTTCCCAGAAACAGTTGCTCTGCTTCCACAGACCTGAATTTTAGCTCCAAATTTCTGCAGCTCAGTTACTGCACAAAAGAATATCATGAAACCTTTGAAAGAGACATCGAATACAATTATCTGTCGAAAAAATAGCAAACAGTTCTATAGGCATTCTGACCAGATATTCTTTAGCAATTATGTGAGACTAAGTTGATCATGAAAGATCCGACCTCTAGAATGTCAACTTAATAAAAATTTGTAGTACTTTAGGAAAGAGTTAACTAGAATGGCAACTTAATAATCTAGATCCGTAGAATAACTTCCACGGGGATAAATGTCCAACATGAGTTATGAAGTCGATTTGGAAAGAAACTAGACCATAGACGAACAACTAAAAGTAGTCAGGCGTTATGATTATCACATACCATGGCTCATACGATTTTCAAAGACAGATTCCTCAATGACGCTGACACCTTTGCATGTTGATAGCAATGCCATTGTCAGAGGCTGGAGATCTGTCGGAAATCCTGGAAATGGATTTGTTTTGGCACTGAACCCCCGCAAATCATCTCCAATTGTCCGAGGTACTGCTGAAAGCTGGTCACGTGAACCACAATAACCATAAGAACTCAGTGCACCAAATGGAAGAAAAGCAAGAGACTAGCTACATTTAGTATACCTCCAAAGTGTCATCACTGAGCTGTAATATTTTGCAACCAGCCCCTGAAAGCTTGTCTACTAAACAAGTTAAATTGATGTGGGCCACAGGTGAAATTGAGATACACGATCGAGTAATTGCAGCAGCCAACATATAGGTGCCGACTTCAATCCTGTCTGGCATTATACTATACTCGGAGCCATACAACTTTCTCCTTCCAGTAATATAGAGTGTGTCTGTTCCTGCTCCTTCCACAACTGCCCCGCAATTTGTTAGGAAGCCAGCAAGGTCAATAATCTCTGGTTCCTATGTGGTACATATCAAAGTACATACTATTGAGGGTTAGTAACTAAGATTGTAGATTTATCAAATAGGCACTTCAAGAAACTATCATAGAAGTTGAAAAGACAGTACACTTTCATACTTGAGCTGCATTTGAGATTACAGTCTTTCCCTCAGCCATACACGCCGCCATCATAAGAGTTTCTGTAGCTCCTACACTGGGGTAGCCAAGTCGGAAGCTTGCACCAGTCAAACCTTTACCATTTGATACATGTGCTTGCACTTTTCCATCCCTATGTGGACTCACAAAGTTAGTCACTACTTATTTTATTGAACGAACTCACTTGCTATCAGTATTGGCTCAACCAAAATTGGAAGCAATGGACATAATACCATCGCAAAAAAGGTTAACGGAAGCTCCTCATTGAGTTTTGTAACCGTCCTCAAGGGGGATAGTACAGTTTTAAATTATAGTGTCACGAGTTCCAATTTCAGTCCCTAGTTGGACCTCTCTACTGTGGTAACTGGTAATCATATATATAACTAAAAGTGTGTCTAATAGCTAAAACTTTTAGACAAGATATTCACAAAATTCACCTACCCCTGTTAGTAACAACAAAACAACAACAACAACAACATAGCCGGTGTAATCCCGCAAGTGCGGTCTAAGAAGGATAGAGTGTACACAAACCTTAACCCTACCTTGTAGAGAGATAGAGAGTTTCCAATAGACCCTCAGCTTAAAATAAAACATTTTCAAGCAACTTGAAAAAAGGGACTACCGAAATGAGAAAAGTAACAACAACGAAATGACGTGAAATGGGAGACGCACACAACATAGAGGAAAAAATAGTAATGACTACAAAATAATGCGATAACTGAAGAACAAAACTACGAGAATAGTACTAATACCACTGGTAAGAAAGAAGGTCCAAGTACTATCACTAATCTTATCCTGCATAAAAGCAAGAGAACTTTCAAGTAGCAATTAACCTTCTACCCTAATATGCAACCTCCAAACCCTCATATATAAGGTCATGTCCTTGGTAAACTTAAGATGCGTCATTTCATGTCTAATCACTTCCCCCACTACTTCTTCGACTTGCCCCTGTCTCTCATGATGCTCGTCATTGTCAACCTCTCACACCTCCTCACCGGGACATCTACAGTCTACTTTTAGGTAGTATGCGAAAAAGGAGTAGAAATTCACTCGAATGAAGTTCACTAACCTCAACTCAACTGTAGCACCAAGAGCACGTAGACCATGAATGTAAAGATCAACGGGTCGGGCCCCAATGTCACACCCACCAGGCAACCCAACACTAGCTTCACCAAATCGAGCCAGTAATGGCCCTATTACGAAAAACCCTCCTCTAAGTTTTCCAACATCACTTGAATCAGGCTCTACAGACACAGTTCCATCTGTATTAACCACCATATCTCCACTAAAACTCATAACTTGAGCACCCAAAGACTCCAAGATTGAAGCCATTGTTCTAGTATCAGATAAACAGGGTACATTTTTAAGGTTGGAAGATCCAGAACAGCAAAGGGTTGCTGCAAGAATAGGTAAAGCTGAGTTCTTGGAGCCACTAACAGTGACATGGCCAGAGAGTGTAGACCCACCATTAACAACAAGTTTTGGGTCTGAAGGTGGAAGAACTTGGGGAACATTGAACTTTGAAGTCATTGATGAACAGAAACAAAATGTACCCATTGAACTAAAGCAGAAAATGAGAAAACCCAAAGAGAAAATCTGGGATATTGAGGAGTTGAAGTTTGAAGAGAATGACAATGAATTATTGTCAGTGTACAGTATCTTCAGGTTTACATGTTATTTTCATGTGATCAGTGCATTATTGCATCAAATCTGACATCATCAAATCATGTAGGGTCCTTTGGTAACCAATAATTTGGTAACTATTCATGTAATAATTTCTGCATATGTTACTCAACGTTTGATAGTTAGAATGTAAGTTATTCACGTACAAAAATACAAAATTAATGCAAAGTTATTTTTTTTGCAATTTAGAAATCCGTATAACTAATACTTGTACAAGTTATGAGAAAATTTATGTATTAGTTAAACCATCTAACTAAGGAACTTAGCAGTGAGTTAAATAACTAACTCTGCATTTTGGGACTAGAGCTAATGCACATAAATCTTTCCGAATATCATGAATATTCTTCGTCGTGAATTAGCTAATCATAATACATAGAAACTACCTAGGTAGGTTCCCTTTGTACAAATATATCAAGTAACACTCCCCTCAAACTAGGAGGAGTGAAGATATACACATTCCTAGCTTGCTTCTCAAGTGCTCATGCTAGACAATAGACTTTTTTTGTGAGCAAAATTTGTTGATTGATCACTCTTAAGTACGGAAATTTTCCTATTAGTCGTTGATAGCTTCTTCGACTTGCCTCTCTACCTCTCTTAATGCCCATCATTGTCAACCTCTCACACTTCCTCACCGAGACATCTCTCCTTTTACTTAGTATGTGAAAAATGAAATATTAGAAAATTCACTAACCTCAACTCAACTGTAGCACCAAGAGCACGGAGACCATGAATATAAAGATCAACGGGTCGGGCCCCAATGTCACATCCACCGGGTAACCCAACAATAGCTTCACCAAATCTAGCCAGTAATGGCCCTAATACAAAAAACCCACCTCTAATTTTTCCAATATCACTCAAATCAGGCTCTACAGACACGATTCCATTTGTATTAACAATAATATCTCCACCAAAACTCGTAACCCGAGCACCCAAAGACTCCAAAATTGAAGCCATTGTTGTAGTATCAGACAAACAGGGTATATTTTTAAGCTTCGAAGATCCAGAACAGCAAAGGGTTGCTGCTAGAATAGGTAAAGCTGAATTCTTGGACCCATTAATAGTGACATGGCCAGAGAGTGTAGACCCACCATTAATAACAAGTTTTGGATCTGGAATGAGAGTTGTAGGAGGAGAAATGAAGGCTTTTGGGTTTTGGGGAAAGTAAAGTTCGGTTCTTGGAGGTGATGGGAGAAATTGGGGAAGATTGAACTTTGAAGCCATTGATGAACAGAATCAATATTGCAGAATTTGAAGAGAACGGCTAGCAACAAAGTGTGTGACCCACCTGTGGTATCTTTGGTTCGCGGAAAAATGTACCCGTATGTATGTTTGTCGCATAACAAAGGCTAAAAATGACCTTGGATAACTATGATCTTTAATTTTTTATGTGTATAAGTATATATTTAAATTTGTATGAAATTAAACTAATAGACACATTCATTTTACATGACACCCTACATGACAATTTTGTATCCTACATGGCGTCCTATATGTATTATGTCATATAACACATGTATATCTACTTGTTCAGTTTTATACAAGTTTAATTTCTACTTGTACACACTCAAAGTTGAAGAACATAGTTGTCCGTTAAAGTCAAGTTAAGAGTCATGTTTATGTATTATGCCCATAACAAATGAATCCGGCTCCTCTCCATTTCCGTTGTCTCCATTTTTCCCAAGTTTTAGTTTTGATTAATGACATATGGCATAGATTAGATTTAATGACTAAGATTTAATTAATTAAAATGTGTCCTTAACCATAGTTTAGATAATAAATATATTATTATATCAATTAAAAATAGTCCTATTATTCATCCCCTTTTCTCCTTATTCCCTCCGAGTCCGATTAAAAAACATCAAATTCATATTTCTAACTAAAATTTATCTCAGAAGTCATTTCAAAAAATCACTATTTTCCATTTGATGCGAGCCCTTCTTCTTCTTTTTTTTTTTTTTAAAAAAAAGATATTTTTCTTGTCCTCTTTTTTGGTCACGTAGGAGTTCTTTAATTTTTTTCTTGTTCTTCTTTACATTTCCATCAAACATTAGAGAAATAGTCATCTAATGCTTAGGCTTAATCAACATATAATGTTAAAATTTAAAAAGAATATTTACAATTTTTAATTTTTAAAAAAAGAATGAATGATGTTAGTTTTTTATCTTTCAATAACTCAAAACTGCAAAAAAAAAATTAGAACAAAATAGAAAAAGATGTTTTCGTAACAAAAAAAGAAAAAATCATTTCTAAAAAAGAGAGAAATTTTAGATTTATTTATGAATTGAGATTATTTTTAGCTAGAATTATGAGATTGACATTAATTAGGAAATATTATAAAGAAATTATTTGTTATTGTAATCATGGTTAGGATCTTAATTTAGGTAATTAAATCTCAACCTTTATTTTTTAATTATGACACATGTCTTCCATCCGAGCAGAAACTTGGGAAAATGGTGAGAATGAGTAGTGGAGAGGAGTCTCATCCATAACAAATGTGCATGTTTACTATTTTCATTAATGACTTAGAAAAAATATTTTAAAATGTTTTTTTAATTTCAAAAACGTCAGGTGGTTTTAGAAAATTACTTTGTGTTATTCTGTGTTGTTATTGTTAATTTCCTAATTAGTTGCTATGTTTTCTTCATCATCCCTTTTTTCTTTTTATATCTACTTTAATTTGTTATACTCGAGACGAGGATTCTCCGAAAATAACTTTTCTACCTTTACGAGGTAGGAGTAAAGTTTGCATATATTATACTTTACTATCACTATACTAAATTATGAAATCTCACTCGATATATTATTGTTAAAATATGTTATAAAATGATCATACACATATGTATGAGTTCACCCAAACCTAATCACTTTTATTCATACCATATATTCGTATTAAGGAATTCATAAACTCGGATCCATTCCTGCACATAAACATATGTACGTAATGCACAAAACTAAGCTATATAACCACCAAATAAGTATATATGGACGCCCTTCCAATGCAAATTAGAGTACACAATTTATTCCAATTTTGCAGTAAATAATTGTATATACTTTACTTCTTTTTCCTCAGCCACGAATATAAAAATATAAACAAAATGAACGGGTCATTAGCTTCATTAATCTCATAACAAAAATAGAACCATCCAATATACTAACTAGAAAACCAAAAATAACGCTCAACCATATTTCCCTACAAATCATTTTTTATTATAAATAGAGTATTTCATTGTATTACAAAATGCAGTCACACATCAGAGAAGGAGAATAATAAATAAACAAAAAATCAATCAAAAACTTCAAAATAAAATAAGAAATGGCAAAAGCTATCATTCTCCTCTCCGCTCTTTGCGTCTTGGCTGTCGCCAATTTCGTCGTCGCCGACTTCGAAATCTTCGACGTCGAAGGCAAAGTCTTTTGTGATACATGCCGTCTTGGTTTCGTCACCTCCCTCAGCAATACCCTTGAAGGTACTTTTTTATTTTTCGAGATTCAAACAAGTCTAACATAAATTGTATAAAATAACAAATTATTAATTCAAATTAAATGCTATAACCACAGTTTGATTTAGTTGTAGCCCGTAGCAAACAGTTGCCACTCACCCCTCTCCCATATCCCCAGATCTTGCTCGCCTCGTCTCTCTCACTTTATACAAACACAAATGTATAAATTGTGTTTATGTTTGTATAAAGCGAGAGAAAACTGTATTTACACATGCAAATGCATATATTTTCGTCCTATACACTTATAATTATACAATACAAATCTTCCCCTGCCTAGTTCTCTTTTGCCTTTCTCTCTTTATACAAACACAAATTATACAAAATACAATGTATAACTTGTGTTTGTATAAAGCGAGAGAGAGATTTGTATACAAATCTATTTGTATACAAAAATGCAGTTACATATACATATACAGATTTATATTTAAATAGATATAATACACATATACATATACGACTGAAAATCACAACAAAAAACTTATATACAAAAATACAGTTAGATATACATATACTGATTTTTATGTATATGTATACCGAAATATACAGATTAATAGTCATAGCAAACATAAAATTTGATATGGAGCGCAATTATGCAAATTATAGATATAGCATACAAATATGATTTTTATGTGTGCTAAACCTAAAATTTACTCTATTTTAAACCTGTCTTACTTACTAACAAATCATAACATTGACGTGTATTTATAGGTGCCACGGTGCGTTTAACATGCAAGGACATGGAGACACACAACGAGACGTTTACAACTGAAGGCAAAACAGATTATATTGGCAAATACACATTGACAGTTGAAGGTGACCATGAAAATGACATTTGTGAGGTTACTTTGGTGAACAGTCCAAAAGATGATTGCAAGGAAATTGTTCCAGATATGGTTAACAACAGAGTTATTTGCAGTAAAAATGTTGGGATGCACAACGCTGTTCGTTTTGTTAACCCATTATTCTTCCAAAAGGACAAACCTATCAATGGTTGCAGAGAACTTGTTGAGGAGATGGAGCTTGTTGATCTCTTGATTCTTGAAAATGACAAAGAAAAAAATTAAGAGAGAATATATATAGAGCTTTTGCATCTTTCATCATTTATTTATTTCGCGATTTTTTTTAAGAAGAAGAAGAATAAATTTGTTATAATTTCTCCTCGATGTGTAACTCAACATGGAAAACTAAAAAATTTCCGTGATTTTCGAATGAGAAGATCATCAATAATAGCTTCTTAGACATTTTTGTGTTTGATCATCGTTTTCTATCTTCTTTTTTTGTTTCTCACTTGATGTTTGATATATACACTGGTTAAAAAGTCTTCCCTAATGATAGTTTTGCTATTTCTACACTGTATAGCCACCCATCGAAATAATACTTGATAAATACATACTTTTTTTATATATAAAAATTGATATACATATATACAAAATAGTGTATATTTTATTTTTTTTGTATAATGTTTGACTAGTGCATGTAATTTTTCTGCGCACTCAATCAAATGTATAATTTTCCCAAGATCTTTTTCATACCGAGAATTGAACTCGAACCCTTCCATACCGAGAATTGAACTCGAAACCCCCTCCCCTTTCTCAGACTAGTTTATTTTTCTGTATATATTTACTATGACATAATTTCTCAGATAGTCACTCAATTAATTATTAATTGAGCAATCATTTGACAAATCATGATCATGCGAAATTAAGCCTTTTTGCACAATTGGATTCTTGTGTCGATAAATTCTCTTTCATTGAAGTTGTGCACACAAGTAGCATATTGAGAAACAGATAGAGAGAACTAAAGTACAGATATATGAGAAAAATCGTTATTGAAAGCATCATATTAAAATCCTAGATTCGAGATACTATTTTTATTCGTTTTTATTTAGATTATGATATTTGAATTTAAATGTATATTTGAATAATTAAAATTTTATCTATAAATCTGAACACTTCTGTTTTTCAATATTTGAAGATCCATAATTTATTTATTTGTAAGCATAATAAATATGCACTTCAAATAAAAGTACTTAAATATTAGCAAAAATATATGAATTTAATAAAATAAAATCACTATTTGATTAAAAAAATTAAAACATTTATGTTGATTAATTATGATGGGGATAGTTTCTAGTAGTGATGGTAGTAATGATTGATGTTAGTCATGAGTAGTAACTATTAACTAGTAATAATGGAGGTAATAGTTATAATGTGGAGGTTGGTGACGTTGCATTACTGACTGGCGTGATATTAGTGTGATTGGAAGTAATTGTAATGATGAAGCTGGTTGATGTTACTAGTGACGGTGTTGATGATGCATGGTGACCATAAAACCATTGCTAATTGTAATGGTGGAATGTTTGTTTATGTAATAAGAATTGGATGTAATAGTGATGGTAAATGTGTGAAGATAATGAATAGGTCAAAGAACTATCATTTGAGGTATTTTATATTTATGGTTGAACTCAATATATTTTATGTTTAGCGTATCTTTCTAGCATTCTTTACTGTTTATTTTGTTTTGAGACAAACAATCCAATATATATTTTAAAAATATTAATTCGCTATACAATTGATGGTTCTTTTTGTTATTACCATACACATCTCTATTTGATCATTTATATAAGCAAAATTCAATTAGTATTATTGAATCGTTATCAAGTTAGAAACAAATAATAGCAACAGTATAATTTATAAATATGATTTAGAGAGGATAGGATGTATGTAAATATTACCTCTATCTTATTAAATAGAGAGATTATTTTTGAAAAATTTTTGACTCAAAAAAGCAAAAAAATATTTATGAAGATATAAGTTCGTAAAAAATAGAGGACCAAAAAATTACTACTTAAAAAAAAATACTCCTTCCGTCCCAATTTATGTGACACTTTTTGGATTTCGAGATTCAAACAAGTCTATCTTTGACGGTAAATTTTTCATATGTCTTTTAAATATTTTGAATTGTCAATTATTGTGACTTATAGTACTTTTTACGTAATTTATAAATATATAAATTTCATTTCAAAAAATTTGAAGATTCCATGCGTATATTCCCGATCAAATTTAAAATGTTTGACTCTCGAAAAATGAAAAGTGTCCCATAAATTTTGAGTTTACATTTTTTTAATTGGCACCACTCCCCCACTATTACGTAAAAACTATAAAATACACCCCTAAGATTCTCAACCAATCCTTTTCACCACATATATTTTAGTGATGGTGTGAGAAAGAGTTGTCAAATTCTCACAAACTATTCTCCACTTACTCCCCATTCACCCTTTCTCTCTCTAGAAAAGAAGAACCCTTAGCGTAAACTCTGCGAACCGAAGAACCCCAAAAGGCTTTCAATTCAATGGCTAACAGCAATCTTCCTCGAAGAATTATCAAGGTTTCTTCTTCCTTCATGTTGATCTTCCTCTTTTTCGCTCGATCCATATCGATTTCATACATAAACTTTGTTTTTTTTTAATCCATTGATGGTTTTGATCACTTCATTCGGTAGGGTTTATGATCTAACTTCGGTTTAGCTGATAATTTATTATTCTCATCTTACAGGAGACTCAACGTCTTCTCAGCGAACCTGGTAAATTTTCTGGAATTTTTGTTTTGAATTGTTCTTTTCGTATAGCCGTGTGGAATTTTGAGCTTCGTTTATGAGTTTTGAATGCTCTGTGATGTACTTTGTATTTTTGATTTCAGTATGTATGTTTTTTCTTTAATTGAAGTTTACAGTAAATGTTGATGTTTGTTAGTTATGGTGGTAGTAAAGGTTTAGGAGGATCTAATGCTGATTTAACTGTGGTGCAGCGCCTGGGATAAGTGCGTCGCCGTCTGAAGAAAATATGCGATACTTTAATGTCATGATTCTTGGTCCAACACAGTCTCCTTATGAAGGTAATGAATGAGCTCAATTATAAGATTTGAGTAAGCAGCGTTTACTTGTTTTTGTTGATCGTCATATTGTTTGGTGCGAATTGACTCCTTTATATTGGCTGGTGTATTGTATTGGCTAAAGATTGTCTTTGTTGCTAGCTTTTCTTTTGTTCTAGCATTTTACTTGTGCATTAACTGGCCCAAATTGCTCTCCTTTTCCCTCTAATTTGTTCTATTCTCATTCTTTATATAGTCTTGGCTCTTATCTACCTTTTCAGTTGCTGCATACTAAATGAACCAATCATGAAAACCGGCTAATTTTCTGAACTAATTAATCCTGCAGAATATGAAGTTAACTTGACTAGTTTATAGCACTACTGATGGTGAGATGGGAACTGCATTTGGAAAATTTAAAGTAGTTACATATACTATGTATGTATAGGACCATCGAACATCATATATTTTCTATTTCTTAAGAAGGGGACCTTTTACATCCTTGGTATTACCAAGGAAATCATTCAAGAAAGTAAAGAGTTTTGAGATATTTTCAGTTTTCTTCTCGTATACAAGTGCAGTTGTAAGCCATTATTTACAGGATGTAATAATAATGAAGGAATTATATAACTTTAAAAGATTTCCTTCAATCACTTTCCTAGTGATTGGTTTCTTCCGAGGAACATATACTTACATTTGCAACTCCCAGAGTCCCGGTTATGTGAGCATCACTGTATGCATGTTTGTTATGAATGTCTTAATGTTGTTTGGATCCTCAGGAGCATAGCAGAAAGCTGTCTGCTCTTACTTTTAAATGTTGAATATTGTTGTCTAGTAGAAACTGTTGCTAATAGCTATCATTCAGCTGCAAGACACCCATCAACTACCTTCTAATGTTTTTGCGATAATGCATGTGTGCAGCATTCTTTTCTTTTAGCTCTTCTGATTTTCCTTCGTTTTGTTGAATAATGATTTAGAGGATACCGCTAGAGGTGTATTTTGAATAATATTTGTTCTGACCGCCGCACACTTTCCCCTCGTTTTCTCCTTTTACCTAATCTCCTTACCTTCTTTGTGTAGGAGGTGTCTTCAAGCTCGAACTATTTTTGCCTGAAGAGTACCCAATGGCTGCTCCTAAGGTATGTACACACATCAAGGATTGGCAATTTTGCTGGTAATGGATGTTTTAACAAATTCCAGTTGATGTTCTGGATTTTTGGTTCTTGAAATGGTATCTCAGAGCTTTGGAATGGATAAAGATTTATTTGTTTTTGACTGATATTTTCTGAAAGCAAATATCAAGATACAGTTTAAAATTTCTTGTAATCGACACGGCTGTTGTAGTTGTTGCATATGTATTTTTCCTTGTTTCAATTTCCCTTTTCTAGCTATGTTTGGCTCTTTTTAATTATTTGTTGATATTGCCATCTCTCTCCTGGTGGAGTGTTATATCTCAATTTGAATATGCCTTTTCACTTTGTTAAAGTCTGATGTCTATGTCATTATGTCCGGCAATATGTTGCAACATTTTAACTTCCTGATGTATCATTCTGGATTTGAAACTTCTCAGATGTTAAAACTTTGCTGCTTTCTTTTACACTGTTAGTATCTGTTATTTTTTTTATTTTTTTGGTCAACTAGTAACATTTCCATTCAACCAAAATTATCCTTACAAATCAGCAAGCTCTTTTTGGACTTAGAGCTAGCTCGCACAGAACCTTGCTATACAATTTAGCTAATTCAGGTAGTAACCTATCAACTATGTAAAAGAAAACATTTAACTAGGATATCCTATTAGCTGCTCCAGATGAGGCTTCCACCTGTGGTGTCTTTGGCCTTCAATGTGCACCTGTATGGCAATCTCCTTTAGTCTCTGTGCTGTGCTCTCCCTTGTGGTAGTAAATCTTCTTTTGTTTCTTTCAATTCAGATGTTGTAAATGGTTGCTGCAAAACAGAATCCCAAAATTCCAGCTCTTGGTCTACTATTCTTGATTCTATCTATCAACCATTTGACTTCCCAATCCCAGCTGCGTAGTTGTCTGTTATAACCTAACCAGTTCAGACCTGAATTGATGCCTTGGCAACAGACCTTTGACCTGCACCAAATGTTTCCATTCAACTGAAGGGTATTGAGGTCTAAGTATCACATAGTTGTTCTTGATGCTGGATTCAGGGTTCTTCTTCCTTCCATCAGTTTTCCCAGACATATTAGTATACCATGCTCTTGCATCAAATAACTGTTTTTAATCTAACATGCTTGCTTTGGGGTGGCATAGTAGATAGGTCCTTATCCTTGATGTAAAAAGTATGTACCCACACTATCCACTGGTTGTCCTTTTTCTGTCCTAGTGCCCATAACAGTTTAGATAGAGCTGCCTTGTTCCATATATGCCCATCAATCACACTTAGTTCCCCTGCTGCCTTGGGCATACAAACTTTTTTCCATGCTACCAGTGCTCTCTTTGAACAATCGTCGCTACCAGTCCAGAGGAAGGTTCTGCACACAGTTGTCACCATTGTTGTAATCTTCTTTGGCAATAAAAAGATTTGTGCCCAATAAGTCTGCATCCCAAATAGGACACTCTTTATGAGTCAGTCTGCCACTATAAGTAAGGAATTTTGATGTCCAGCATTTCACCCTAGCTATCATTCTCTCAACTAGGGGTAAACAATGATGTACTGATAATATCTGTTATTTACTGCTGCCTAAGTGAATATGTTAGGTGAAATGTTTATGCAGTTTGTACTTTTTTCTTGACAAGGAAAAGAAGGTAAAAATCTATGCAGTTGTATTGCAATTTGATCATGATATTTGTTAATAGATGCTCAAGCTTGATGTGAGATGCATTGACAAAGAAGCTCATGACAGTTGAAAAACTAAGAGACAAGCGTATTGATCCAGGATCATGTTTCACAACTTTGTACATGTTAAGGTTGCCTTTCTAGGAGTAGTGGTTAGATGACTGTTTCCCCCACATTCTGCTTCCATTTATATGCAGTGTGGGGTTGTGAAAATATAGTACACTTGGGCTACCTGGATATTTGTTTTACTGGAACTATGAGTAGTGCTGGAATAAATAAAGTACTAATGATCAAAATTATCAAAATATTGTGATGTTTAAAGTCTGTTACTCTGTGGCAGTGACAATGTGCAAATACCATTGGAACTTCATTTACTAATTTAATTTAAACCCAAATATATAAATGATCAATTTGTTTTGTATTATTGACTAGTTTGACTCAGGACTCTGATTAGATTTTTCTTCTGGAAAATGATTTGATTGTCCATGATCAGGATATCAGCTATTGAAGGAAATTAACCGGTTGCTATAGTGATTAGGAAAATTGTAGCTCTTGTTCTCATCGACTATGATTTTTGTTGTTGAACTGCTCTTTATGGTTGACATCTTTTAATTCTGTCTTGTCTAATCTCAAATTTAAATCTCACGTTCACGGTTAAGGTTTACTCAGACCGCTTTTGGGTACAGTTGTTTGTACCTTTGGTTTCAATTGAACTGATAAGTGAGATGCTTGTTTATGAACTTTGCAAACCCTATTTCATTTGGCTTACATGTATTGGCATATCCTCTGTAACTTCTGTTGGGAAGTAGGTTGCAGCTTTGGTTCAGTAATTAAACAGAATTGTGATGAGATTTATTATTTGGGAGTAGATTTTTCTACCAAAAAGTTTAGAATCCTGGGGGTTGAGAAGGATAGAACTAAGAAAACCCGGGTTGTGAGAAGAACTGTTTGTCAAATTGGATTTGCTGCTGTAATTCTATGTTTTTTTATTTTAGATATTCTAACAAATATGAACTTAGGACAGTGGTTCATACGGACATGTGCTGTGTGAGGGTTTCTTGGATTTATTATGTTTAGTTGGTATTCAGGCTTACAATCCATTGGATAATTGAAGATAAAGGATGTCATGACCCTAATTCTGCCGTGGACACAGTCCTTAAAATGCTAGGGTTCCCTACTTTATTTTGTAGATGCATGAAGATACTAAATCTGGAAAGGCTGTTGGGGTAAAATATTGCCACTTTCCCTGGGTGCTTTTCATGGTAGGTTTTTAGATGAAGTAGTACCTGGTGTTGCTTAGCTTTTGCTGGAAGCTTACTTTTCAAATGATTTTGGACTTCTACATAATCATGACATGTACCCTTGATCTTAATAATTGTAGATTTTATGTGCTTGTGCACACTTTTTTTTTTTGTACGCATTTAACATGTTGTAAAGTTTTGCTATGCGTATAGTGTCTGTTAGTCATTGATCAATTTGCATCCCAACAGGTTCGATTCCTCACCAAAATCTACCATCCGAACATCGATAAGGTCTGTTGTCCTTATCAACTCTTTCATATCCATACATAGATATAAGCCATAAAATACCTTGCTTATTTATGCCTTTTGATGTGAAGCTTGGAAGGATATGCCTTGATATTCTTAAAGACAAATGGAGTCCTGCTCTTCAGATCCGTACAGTACTTTTGAGGTATTAAATAATTTATCCTGCCTTGAAATATGTTTCTCATCTCTGTGTACATCAAAAGATGCAAGACTGATGAATGCTACAAAACTGAGAACCAGATTCTTTTAAGGTGTTAGAAGTTTAAAAAGTTTACTACTGTTTCAGCATTCAAGCACTTTTGAGTGCTCCAAATCCGGATGATCCACTCTCTGAAAACATTGCTAAGCACTGGAAGTCAAATGAGGTTGAAGCTGTTGAAACGGGTAAGTTGTGTTCTGGTCTTTCAAGAGCTGTAAAAGTAAAGTAGAAAATGTTAATCTTCTCGTTATGCATGTATACACATTTTTGTTCAATCCTTGATTTGGCTTTCTTTTTTCCCCCAATGATCCAGCTAAGGAGTGGACACGCCTATATGCTAGTGGTGCATGAAGATATAGCAACAAAATATTCAAAATAACAAAAATCATGGAATGTAATCAATATTGACTGGCTTATCAATATGACGCCCGGATAGCACCCTTGAAATTGTATAATTGAACATGACACCCTTTGGTTTTTAAATGTTCAGGAATGAACTTTGTTACAACAAAACTGGAAATTGTAAGGATTTTGTCACCGCAAAGAGTGTAAATGATTCAGATCTGTGGGTTGGAATTGGAAACTAGTGTTGCTGCAGCTGCTATCAAACCTCCATAGATTTTGTTTGACCCTTTTTGTTCTCTCTTTCTTTCTTACCCGCCCTATCCTGCATTGTTTTGTTCAGGTTCTGCACGCTGCTTTTTCTCCTTTTTTTCAGACAATTTGTTCTTCATTCAGCCTTTTTGTCCTACCGTTCCCAATCTAATATGGGTACATAAACCCCAAAACAAGTGAAACGACGATAATCGAACTGTAAATATGCACCAATGGGCTTTTGTCTGGTTATATTGTCAAGGACAAGTAGGTTTATAAGGTCTACCATGACTAAAGTGGATGTATCTATTGGTAGTTCCCCTGGTTTGGTAAAAGCACCTCTGCTATGTTATTCATATTACCTGTCCTTTTCAAGTGATTAGGCTTGTCAAGGGAATGACATGACTAATCTTAAAAGTACAATAAGGGCCTATTTGGATTGGCTTAAAAAAAAGTAGCGTTTAAATTAAAAATAAAAAGTCAAATTGGAATGACTTTTAAGTCAAAAAATAAAAAGTAGGGGGAGATCTACTTTTGGTTTTTGACTTATTTTAAGTCATTTTTAACCTTGTCAAACACTTCTCAATTTATTTTAAGTCTTTTTTAACTTATTTTTTATATTTGTCAAAAACTGACTTAAAAATAAGTTCGATCAACTTTTAAGTCAATCCAAACACCCTCTAAATTGCAATTGTTATATTTTAAAAAATTATTTTAAATTAATTTGTTAAATTCCGAGATCAATCAAATGGAGTATTTTGATTAACAGGATAGATAATATGACAGGAGAAGCTTTAACGTAATTTGACGGATTAGACTATTGTCTAATTTCATTTATAGTCAAACTATAGTTTATTAATTGAGCATTTAAACATCTGATAAAGCATATTTATTTAATCTTTGAAACTTTTTAGTTGTGTGTATGTTGAAATGTTCCTCATTTACTTAAGCTGTAAAATCTCAGACCTGTCGCAATTAAAGATCACATATTACATGTTTTAATGGCGATTAGAGTTACTACTAAAACATACTTTTAGAGGCAACTGATAAAATGTATTTGTGGCAATTATTAATAGATCTTAGCAAAATCAATGCTACAACAAAAGTTGCTAATAATGCTAAGCATAACTGCGACTAAAGAAGGTACTAATATACACTTTTGTAGGCGATAAATATATATTTTCAAGGCGATAAAAGTTGCTACTGATACAAAGTTTTAGTAACGATTAGTCTTTTAGCAGGACTAAAGTTGCCACTATTAAAATATTTTATGGCAACAAATATAACTTTTTCCGGCGACTAAACTTGCCGCTAGGTTGCCACAAATAAATACTTCTAGGGGAGACAAATACAACCTTTCGCGGCGACTGCAGTTGCCACTAATAATTTTGGTGGCGACTAATAATTACTTTTAGTGGCAAAAAATATAACCTTTCGCGGCGACTGTAGATGCCACAAATACTGACTGTTAGTGGCAACAATTATAACCTCTAGCGGCGGCTATAGTTGCCACTAATAACAACTTTTAGTGGTGACAAACCAAACTTTTCGCGGCGACTCTAGTTGCCACTATTAACGACTTTTAGTGGCGACAAACCAAACTTTTCGCGGCGACCGAGGTTGCCACTAATAACGACTTTTAGTGGCGACAAAACGAACTTTTCGCGGCGACTGTAGTTGCCACTAATAACGACTTTTCGTGGCAACATCCATAATCTTTTGCGGCGACTGTAATGCCACTAATAATTACTCTTAGTGGCGACAATTATAACCTTTAGCGGCGACCATAATTGCCACTAATAATCTACTTTTAGCGGCGAAAGAATATAACCTTTCGCGGCGTAGTTGCCACAAATACTGACTTTTTGTGGCGACAGTTATACCCTTTAGCGGCGACTGTTGTTGCCACTAATAATCTTTGGCGACAAATATAACATTTCGCGGCGACTAAAGTTGCCACTAATATGAACTTTTATTGGCGAGTTTTATATCTTTTAGCAGCAACTAAAGTTGCTACTAATGCTTACTTTGTAGTGGTGGGAGTACATCTTTTAGCGGCGACAATAGTTACCACTTCAGTTTTTGGTTGCGACTTCTGCTATTTTGCAATTAATGCTAACTTTTAGTGGCGATATAACTGATCTAATGCTTTCTTTTGGTGGAAACTATAGTTATTTCCAGTGCGTACTTTTAGTGGTGACTGGTATATAGTTTAGGTCAATTTATTAGCGGCCACACTAATTACAAATAATAGTTACACTTTTTATCGACTTACTTATTATAGGCCACAATTATTGCTACGAATATCAACTTTGTGGAAACAAACATAATATAATGTGTATCGTTGGAGTCAAACTTTACTAATTTGTGCAAGTCATGACTCGTGCCATGTCATGAAAGTAGAGTGAATAGAAATAAAAGCAAATAGAAAAGAAGGATTATGACGTTTGGAGTTACTATAGTGAAGCATCACAGCAAAAATTTATCCATACACGATATTAAGGCACAAGTATACCTTAGAGTATGATTAAAATTTTAGAGACATATCTTAATTAAATTAAAATTTTATTACCTTCGAATTCATTTTTTTATAATTTTGTACATTTTTTTGGCTTACGTGGCACATAAACATCTCTCACGCGTCTCAAATATGTGGAGTTACGAAGTGTGCCACATAAGCCAAAAAATATATAAATTACAAAAAAAAAAGAGTTGAGGTCCTTAGTATAGTTAAGGTATGTTGGTAAAATATACCACAAATACAATAAATTACAGTTGAAAATAAAATGACAAAAAATGAATAAATAATCTTAGATTGAGGCGCAGATATCTCGCTCTCTTAAGGAGATTCAAGCCCACTGTGGCATAATCTACATTGATGCATCAGTATATCTCTTAACTTGTCTCCTCCAGGATACAACAGTCCAACTACGTCGTACAACTCAAACAACTCTGAATTAGTAGAAGAATCTAAAGCTCCACAAAAGAACACATTCCTTCAACATATAAATACTCTCATTTGTATAATTAATATAGTTGAAGACTTATAATATTTTCTTTGTTTCACTACACTAACTCAATATTCACAATATAATCTTACTCATCTTTTTCACTCTATATTTCCTTGTACATCTCTTGTTGTATTCAATTCAAAGAAAGATAATCATTATTTATAGAGGGGAGAAAATCTTCCTTGTAATAAATAGAAAGATAATGGGATAGTTAATAGAAAAACTGAATAGCCTATATGTTACAAGAATAAAGATGAAGAGTTGGTGGTTGCATGAGTTACTTAACAAGTAATGAACATTTTCTTCCACAATTGATGAGAGTAAAAAGACACAAATGTAACGTCAACCAATGAAAATAACGTGATACATAATGTGACATATGCTATATTTTGGCAAAAGGGTTTGGTGGATCCTTGTTCTTGTATGCATTTGTATTGTGAACCCTTCTACTTAATCATTTGTCAACTAAACTCTTAAGCTCAATTAAAATGAATCTTTTAAACCCCTACAACAATGTGTGTAGATCACTCTCATTTACGTAAATGACATGTCATATCCACATCAGATATATTAATGTCATGTCATAATTATTTTTAAAATTATTAATCAAAATTATTTAATAAAAGGTAAAATAATAAATTTTAAATTTATTTTTTAAAATAAAACTCCATACATTCTCTCCCATTCCCATTGTTTCACGCCAAAGCCGTCGTCGCCGTCGTCATTTTTGCCGGCGAAACCATCCATATTCTCTCCCTCAATTTCCTGTATCTTCGCTGCACATATCACCATTTTCCTTCCCTTCTCCAACCTCCACAAAACCAAAAACTAAAGCCACTGCACCACCAGATCGGGCCGAACACCATTACCATTTTCGTCTTTATCTCTACCGCACACCATCATCATTTTCGCCGCCATGATTAGAATATCCTTGCACCCTCACCGACCTTGTTCTTCCCTTCGCTGACCAGTCGCACCTCTCTCTCACACTCCACTGCGTATCAGTGGTCTTCGGCGAGCACCACCAGCATCACTCTCTCCCTCTGTCGGTGAATTAGTGGACTCAATGAGGTGCCCTAGATTTGTTAAATAGATGACAATATATTGTGGAAAATAAAGAAAAGGGGTTTGGGCAGGGGATGGAGATGGCTGAAAAATAGGTGTAATGGGTGAAGAAGAAGGGGTTTTTTAATTAATTGTTTTTTAAAAAAATTATTTCTTTTATAATTTTTAATAACTTTAAGTAAAAATATTATTCATTCGCCTTAAGAGCGTGTAGTTACACACTTTTGTCAACTCACACATCCTAATGCCACATAAGTCTGGTCAACGGTCAGAGGAGTTTGTTAAATTGTGTTTTATTGAGTTTAAGGATTCAATTGACAAAGAGGTAAGTAAAAGAATGCACAATAGAAACACATACAAGTACAAGGGTCCACCAGAACCTTTTGCCATATATTTTTATTAATATTAACATTTCACACTAACAAGGTGTGTGTTTGATAATAGTCTAAGGGATACTTGTGTCTTATCCCTATAAAATATTATAATTAATTTATTACTTCAATTATAGTATTATCATGTTTTAGATTATTATTCTTTTAGAATAATTTGTTATGTTATCTTAATATTTTATCATGACTTCTTCAGTTTTGTTATTTTCTTTTTTGAACTACTTTGAGTATATTTCTTTTTAAATCGAGAGTCTATCGAAATTAATTTTCGTATCTCGAAGTATGTTGTTATTGTATGAGGTATATATCCACGAGAGTAACAATTACATTTTACAAAGGGCAACAATGAAGGATGATTTGAATTTGAATGTGTCATACTTCTATTTTTTACATACTTCGTACATAATCTCTCACAAGTCATGTCAATCTCTCCTACGTCATTGAATAGGGGTAGGAGTGTGCAAAAATCGAACTGATCGATAAATCAAATCGGAAAAAATGTTATTGGTTTATTGCTATTGAGTTATTGGGTTAACGGTTTTTGGATGGTTTTATTAAAAAAAATATCGGGTTATCGATTCGGTATTGGTTTTTAATATTGAGTTATTGGGTAAACCGATAGTCCATTAAGGCTATAGTATTTTACTACTTTTACCTATACATAAATATTAAATATTAATTTCAATATCTTACTAGTCATGTCTTCGTCATTTAGCCTTCAATTCATATTTCACTGTAATTTTGAGTTCACAACTTCACATTATACCAACCGTCAAAACCTAAAGTAAGAACCATATTCCTCTTTATTTCTCTTTACACATGTATAGTTCTTTTCATGTTTGTTATTATTGTTTCTATTTTATGAGCATTTGTAAAGTTACATTATTGTCTTGTCGCGTCAAATTTATTAGAGAAGTCATATATTTATTTTATAAGCATTTTCTTATTGATTAAACCGAAAATTGAACCATTAAGGATCAAAATCGATAAGTTGAAAACGATAAAAAAATATTTTATTGGTTTAGCGTATTTAAAAATCAAAAATTGATAAAACAAATCGATAATACATAAAACCGAACCGACGGATGCGGGGAATTTATAGGTTGTCTTGTAGCTTATATTGTCTTTTTTCTTGTCCTAATGCTCCTTGTTCTGCTTTTCCCCAACCGAAAAAAAAAAAAACTTATCCAAAATTGATTTATGCGTCAACTTATTTTAGCTAATTTAATACTTATAGTTGAATGTCAAATTGAGGTATAGTGGTTAATTAACGCAAAAAGTGTATTAAGAACTATTTTTTTGTCTTAATTTATAGCAATTTATTTTTAGGTATCCCTAAAAGAATATCATATATTTCTATATTAGAATCAATATAACTTTAAAATTTCTCTTTTAGCTTTAGTGAAAAAACTCATAGTCACACCAATATTTAAAACTCGATAAAGACGCCGATAGTAGAGACGCAGCCGTTCTCTTAATTGCAAAAAGAAAACAAATAAAATATCAGAGGATACAAGGTGGAGGTATTAGGTATACAAGTAGTGATATTTATTTTAAAAAAATTATGCAAAAAATAAATAAATATATAGACTATAGTACATAAAATAATATTTTATAAGTTTAAAGAATATCACGTTTCCCCAGCCGAAAGGTATTTGTCAATTTCAGCCGCCCAAATATTTCTTTTAATTACATTTAGATAATTATTCAACCACCTTTTTGCATTTTAGTTCTAGTATATGGGCACAAAATACTTTGTCTTGGACCCTCCATGAGCTAATTATTGAGAACAAAATTACCCCTAATCAGATGTTTATATTGATTTTGAGTTTGATTAATTTCGATTTTTATTAAATAGTCTTGTTTACAAAAAATCAAAACAACTATATAAGATTTAATTGGAATTTGCTTGTAAAGATAATCTAATCAATTTTTTATAAGACCCTCTTTCTCAATCATCCTAGTCGAAACTTGTATGCATCATTTGTACAGAGCATAAAGGCTTGAAACTTCTAAATCTTGAGAATTATTCTATTCTCGAATCCTCTGTTGAGCTCTACCCTCCCCGCATATCCTTGTGTTTTGAAGAAGAAAAAAAAATCTCTATCTATTGTCAAACAGTCTTCCTTTGAAATTATCTGAACGGGTCTATCCTTTCATCCCTTTTGTTTTAGCAACTTATCGTAAGTTCTCCTCGCCAAGAGCTCCCCGACAACGACAGAGGAAGCACCATGTAATGATGTGGCGAAGCAGTTTTTTCTTTCGCAATAAGACCTAGACGACTATCCCTATCTTTGATACCTTACAAATTTGCGTACATCTCTGATCGGGGAATGACAAAATACTTGTATGATTACAAGTTAACTCAATTGGTAAAAATTGAGGATTTGTATCTTAACCTCAGTCACAAATTCGAACTAAATATTTAAGTAGACAAGAGTAAAAAGACGAGTTAACCGAGTTTCAAAAGCTTCAATTTCGCTACACAATTAACTCCAGACATATTTCCCGTCATTTTAAGAAACGTAAAAATACTTGTCATTTCACCAAAATCTTTGATGATACATGTACATAGTTAGCCTTCTTGATAAATTCATACCATGGACTCTAATTTATTGAAAAATAACATTTTATTTATCGATATCTATTTTTAAATATTTTCAAGATTCGAATATTTGTTCAAAATCTTTTACAAAGTCAACAAAATTCCCATTCATAGAAATTAGAAATATATAGACAAAAAATGAGCTTACGACTGACAAGTCGGCGCAAATATTGCACAATTTTCATTATTATTGGGAGTGGGGACTCTTTGGAAGTTGGCAAATTAAATGCTTACATATGATTTTTTTTACAATTGAAAAAAAGATGAAATCTTAAAAGTATAACCCTCTAGAAGAGGGCAACTTTACTCAACCCACAAACAAATAAAGACAACTTATTGACAACTAAAATGGGAATAAGTTTATCCCAAACTTATCCAATTTGCAAGTACATGGGATATGTTTTGCACATAATATTTTAAGATTAAATTTGAGATTAAATTAATTAAATTTTAGAGTAATTTATACCTCAAATTTGGTGTTATATCTTGTTCGCAAACCAAATGATCCGTTAGAGTTCGTTGTAACATTCATCGTTGGTAACATTATTTTAATATAACAGTCAAGTTTTCTTGAAATCAAATTTTTGTTATATTACAAGTCCTTTATTATAGCATTTTGGCTGAGAAAACAAAAAATATTCGGAAAAACATCTTTATAAAAAATTTGATTGTATAGAGATTTTTATAATTGAGGTGTTCAAATCAATTTGAGTATATTACGACTAGTTTTCACAAGTATTTGTTAACCCTTACCACCTCGCACCAGTACAAATATCACATAATTGTCCATCAAGACTTGAACATATGGAACGAAATAGTTGGTTGCTTTTACCTTTGTTAGAATTAAAACTTAAAATCACCTATTTCATTGACTACTAAGTCAATCTTGTATAGGCACTCCATATTCAAATGTCAAATCCTACCCATCCCCACTTAAAGACAAGATGAGGTAGGTTAAGGGGACAATAGATTAAGGAGTGTGTGTATTTCATGTGAGTAATAATATACAAAGCATACCTTACATTGAAAATGCTAGCTATTCCAACAACCACCTAACATGGATAAGATAATGATATTGTTCGTGAATAGAGTTATCTAATATCTATATTAATAACTGCTTACAAACTCAATAAAATAGTTACATATGTAAATGACTAGAATTACTTGATACATACATCGATAACTAGTAACAAACTCAATAAAATAATCGCTTATGCAAAATGACTCAAACGCCACAAGATTTTAAAGGATGGAAATAGACAAACCAAAGAAAGGGACAAGAGCAACAACCCCCCCTTAAGAGAGTAATAAATTCTATCAAACCCTGACACTACCCTCTATTCACAAGACCTACCACATCATTAGAACCGACCATCAATTAAAATTTGTGTACTTGTGACAGCTGGAAATTTAGAATCTTTATGTCCAATGACCATATTACCCCTATACC
>JAJOOO010000524.1:0-57307 GCA_029582685.1 Solanum piurae | reverse complement strand
TTTATTGATCCAGTTGAGCTTCAGAGTCATTTGGCGAGACTCCTTGCTTTCCGGAGGATCCCTTTTATTATGCTTTGTCAGTTCAGTTGTTAGGATGATCGGGGGTCTTGTCCCGAAATCCCTCATAGTATTAGAGGCTTCATAGATAGTTAGACAGTATTAGTTCATGAGTCTTGTTCATTTGAGTTATTGATGTCTGAGACTTAAGTTGCCACTTTGGCTAGTGAATGTTTCTTTAAATATTCTGAGTTAGTTATTTGAGTTAAAGCTTTCATTTGAGTTTATCTTATGTAAACTAAGTCTTCCGCTGAGAGTTATGCCAGGCCAAGGGTTCCCTTGGGGTCAGCAATGGTTCTCGAGTGTCGTCCATATCTAGGGGTTAGACTCAGGGGCATGACAAACTTGGTATCAGAGCGCAGAGTTCAAGAGTCCTAGGGTGTCTATGAAGCCGTGTCTGTAGAGTCCTAGTTATCGGTGTGAAGCACGCCACATCTATAATTAGGAGGCAATACTTAGGAACTATCCCATTTCTTTCATACTCATTTCGTACGATAGAGTTCATCTCTATAAAAGTTTCTTTCTAACTCGTGATTGCGTGTATATTTTAGATCATGCCTCCATGAAGAGCTGTGTGAGGTTGTCCTGCTAGGAGGAATGTCGAGGAACAAGGGGTACCTAATGCACCAGAAGTGAAACCCCAAGGAGAGGTCACCAATGCTGAGTTCTGTGAAGCTATCCGGATGTTGATCCAAGTCTTGACCAACCAAGCTGGGCAATAAAGAGAGAATCGAAAGGAAGTGGCTCATACTTCTAGGATCCGTGAGTTCTTAAGGATAAATCATCCAAGCTTCACTAGTTCAAGTGTCTGTGAGGATCCGAAAAACTTTGTCGAGAAATTGCAGAAAGTGTTTGAAGTTATGCATGTTGCTGATGCTGAGCAGGTGGAACTAGCTGCATACCAACTGAAGGGTGTTGCTAGAATCTGGTTTGACCAAGGGAAAAAGGAAAGAGCTAAGGGTGCACCGATTGTGAGTTGGTCTGTGTTCGAGAGTGCCTTCATGGGGCGTTTCTTTCCCCGTGAGCTAAGAGAGGCAAAGGTAAGGGAATTCCTCACTCTTAAGTAGGAATCTATGAGTGTGCATGAGTATAGCCTTAAGTTCAACCAATTTTTCCGTTATGCTCTGGAGATGGTTGCAGATATGAGGAGTAGGATGAGTCTGTTTGTTGTTGTGTTGTCTCGTCTGTCAAGTAAGGAAGGCAATGCAGCTATGCTAATAGGGGATATGGACATAGCAAGGTTGATGATCCAAGTGCAGCAGGTTGAGAAAGATGGGATAGAGAAGAGTTGAGAAACAAGAAAGCTAAGACATCAGGGAATGAGTTCGGACATTAGAAGAGTAAGGCCAACCGATCATCTTTCCAACATAAGCAAAAGGGACCTGCTCCATCATCTGCTAGTGCACCTACACCAAGAAACAGAAGTGAGTTCAATAATAAGAATTCACAAAACTTCAGAGCTAGACCTGAACAGTTTCAAGGTAGTGTGGCACAAGGAGGTAATTGGACTCCTATATGTGCTAAGTGTGGTTGGAACCACCCAGGAACATGTCGCGATGGCTCCACTAGTTGCTCCAAGTGTGGTCAAAATGGTCACTTTATGAAAGAGTGTTCTAAGAACAGGCAAGGTAATGGAAATGGGGGAAATAGAGCTCAATCTTCTTTAGTTGCTCCACTAGACAGAACTTCACCTAGAGGAGCTACTTCAGGGACCGGCGGAGGGGCAAACCATCTATATGCTATCACTAGTCACCAAGAGCAAGAGAATTCTCCAGATGTTGTCGATGTTATGATCAAAGTCTTTACTTTTGATGTTTATGCTTTGCTAGATCCAGGAGCGAGTCTATCTTTTTTGACTCCTTATATTGCCATGAATTTTGATATTCCTCCTGAGCAACTTCTTGAGCCCTTCAGTGTTTCTACACTTGTTGGTGAGTCTATTCTAACTGAGAGAGTTTATCGTGATTGTACCATTTTCGTCAATCACAAGGACACCATGGCTGACTTAGTTGAGTTAGATATGGTAGATTTTGATGTCATTCTAGGTATGGACCGGCTTTATGCCTGTTATGCCTCAGTCGATTGTAGAACTCGAGTTGTTAAGTTCCAATTTCCTAATGAGTCATATATTGAGTAGATGAGTAGTTCAGCAGTGCCTAAGGGTCATTTCATTTCTTACCTTAAGGCCAGAAAGTTGGTTTCCAAGGAGTGCATCTATCAGTTAGTCCGAGTTAATGACTAGTGTTGAGACATAACCTATTCAGTCAGTTTCAGTTGTTAGTGAGTTTCCAAAAGTCTTTTCGAACGATCTTCCCGAGTCCCTCCTAAGAGAGAAATAGACTTCAATATAGATATCCTTCCCGATACTCGTCTTATCTCTATTCCGGCATATAGAATGGCTCCAGCAGAGTTGAAAGAGTTAAAAGAGCAAATGAAAGATCTTCTTGAGAAAGGTTTCATTCGACCAAGTGTCTCACCTTGGGGCGCTCATGTCTTATTTGTGAGAAAGGAAGATGGTTCTCGAGTGTCAGTCCCGCCCAAGGTGTAGGCTCGGGGCGTGACAAACTTGGGGTCAGTTAAACAAGGTTACTATCAATAATAAGTATCCTTTTCTAAGAATTCATAATCTCTTCAACCAACTTCAGGGTGCCACTTGTTTTTCTAAGATAGACCTCATATATGGATATCATCAGTTGAGAGTAAGAGCAAGTGATATCCCTAAGACAACTTTCAGGACCCTCTATAGTCATTATGAGTTCCTAGTTATGTCATTTGGTTTTACTAATGCTCTTGCAGCATTCATGGACCTTATGAACAGAGTATTTAAGCCTTATTTAGATATATTTGTTATCGTATTTATTGATGACATTCTAATCTATTCGAGGAATGAGGAAGATCATGCTAGTCATCTCAGAATAGTTCTCCAAACTCTCAAGGATAAAGAGTTGTATGCTAAATTTTCTAAGTGTGAATTTTGGCTTGAGTCTGTGGTATTCTTAGGCCATATTGTTTCCGGTGATGGAATTAGAGTTAATACTCAAAAGATAGAGGCAGTGCAGAACTGGCCTAGACCAACGTCTCCAACTGATATTAGGAGTTTCTTGGTATAGGTTGGCTATTATAAAAGGTTTTTCGAGGGGTTTTCATGTATTTCATCCCCATTGACCAAGTTGACTTAGAAAACAATTAAGTTTCAATGGTCTGAATCTTGTGAAAAAAAGCTTTCAGGAATTGAAAAAATTGTTGATTACTGCCCTAGTATTGACCTTACGTTAAGGTGTGCAAGGTTTTGTGGTATATTGTGATGCATCCAGAGTTGGACTGGGTTGTGTATTGTAGTATTCACGTTGAAAATATGGCATCACTATCTTTATGATGTTCATGTGGATGTGTTCAGTGATCACAAGAGTCTTCAGTATGTGTTTAGTCAGAAATAGCTTAATCTCAGACAGAGGATGTGGTTGGAGTTACTCAAGGATTATGACATGAGTATTCTCTATCACCCAGGTAAGGCTAACATTGTTGTTAATGCCTTGAGCAGGTTGTCTATGGGTAGTACTTTCCATGTTGAGGAGGACAAGAAAGAGTTAGCAAAAGATGTGCATAGATTTGCACGACTAGAAGTTCGACTAATGGATTCCAATGAAGGAGGAGTAGTGGTGATGAATGCGGTTGAATCATCATTAGTGTATGAAGTGAAACAAAAACAAGACCAAGATCCTATTTTGCTTGAATTAAAGGCAAATGTTCATAAGCAAAAAGTGATGACTTTTGAACAAGGGGGAGATGGTGTATTGAGGTATCAAGGTAGATTGTGTGTACCAAGGATGGATGTACTCCAAGAGAGGATCATGGAGAAAGCTCATAGCTCCAGATATTCTATCCATCCGGGTTTCACAAAGATGTATCGCGACTTGAGAGAAGTCTATTAGTGGAATAGTATGAAAAAATGTATCGCAAAGTTCATTTCTAAGTGTCCAAATTGCCAACAAGTCAAAGTAGAGCACTAGAGGCCGGGTGGTATAGCTCAGAACATAGATCTTTCAGAATGGAAGTTGGATATTATCAATATGGATTTCATTATAGGTTTACCACGGTCTCGCAGGTAGCCTAATTCGATTTGGGTGAGTGTAGATCGAATGACTAGATCAGCCTATTTCTTACTGGTAAAGACTACCCATTCAGCAGAAGATTATGCTAAGTTATATATCTAAGAGGTAGTCAGACTTCATGGAGTTCCGGTATCCATTATTTCATATAGAGGTGCGCAATTTACTGCACAATTTTGGAAGTCTTTTAAAAAAGGTTTAGGTTCCAAGGTAAATTTAAGTACTACTTTTCATCCACAGACTGATGGTCAACCAGAGCGCACCATTAAGACTTTAGAAGATATGTTGAGGGCTTGTGTGGTCAATTTCAAGGGTAATAGAGATGATCACCTACCTCTCATTGATTTTGGTTTTAACAATAGTTACCACTCTAGCATCCAAATGGCTTCATATGAGGCTTTTTATGGGAGAAGATGCAGACTATTGGATGGTTTGAGGTTGGTGAAGCTGGGTTGATAGGACCAGACTTCGTTCATCAAGCTATGGAGAAAGGGAAGGTTATTCAAGAGAGATTGAAAACAACGCAGAGTCGTCATAAATCCTATACATATGTTAGGAGAAGAGACTTAGAGTTTGGCGTAGATGATTGGGTTTATTTGAAGGTTTCACCCATGAAGGGTGTTATGAGATTTGGCAAGAAGGGAAAGCTTAGTCCCCGGTATATTGGTCTGTATAGGATATCCAAGAGGGTCGATAACGTGGCTTATGAGTTGGAGCTACCCCAAGAGTTAGTAGTGGTTCATCCGGTATTTCACATTTCCATGTTGAAGAAGTGCATGAGAAATCCTTCACTTATCATACCTACTGAAGATATTGGTATAAAGGATAGCTTATCTTATGACGAGACTCCCGTTCAGATTCCTTATTGTCAGGTTCGCAAGTTGAGAACTAAGGAGGTACATCAGTCAAGGTTCTGTGGAGGAATCAGTTTGTTGAGGAAGCTACTTGGGAAGCTGAGAAGGATATGAAGAAGAGATACCCACATCTCTTCGAATCCATAGAAATTCCAAATTAAGGTACTAATCCTTTTCTTGGAATTTATTTAAGTTGACTTCTTGTGTTATATATTGCATGTTGGGTGTTTGAGTTGAATGTTAGATGTTACATCCTTAGTATAGTTAGAGTAGTCTCATTCGAGGATGAATGTTCCCAAGAGGGATATATTGTAACACCTCGGTTTTTGAAAGAACTAGAAATATAAAGAACTAATTTGGAAATAGCAAAATCTGAAATTTTGCAAGTTATGCTAAGTATGAGTTTTGGGTCAACTTCAAATGGCCATAACTTTCAGTACATGATAATTTAGGTGGTCCATAAGATATCAAATGAAAAATCCTGGAATCCTCTTCCCAACGCCACCGAGTTTGCTAATTTTCGAGCTCGCATGAGGGAGATATGCTCATTTGAAGTCGGGTTGTCTAGTTAAGGAAAGCTACCTAGATTTAAGAGGGGTATTTTGGTCTTTTCCTTACCCAATTAATTTAAAACATAAATTGGTAATATTTAGGGGTCTAAACTGATTTGTTCAGTTTTAAAAATCCTAACGCTAGTACATTGAGAGGAGTTCAAGAAGAGGAGAAAAGGAGAAAAAGTCAAGCGTTCATCAAGTTCTTGAGGATTTCGTTGCAGATTTCGCCAACGGTTTAATCCCTAAGAGGTATGTGAGTTCACATAGTGTTGGGTTCAGTCACCCACGCGCTAATCCTGATTAATTTAGCGTAATTTCATTCTTGAAAGTAAAGGATTTGAATTCTTGATGAGTTTTGTTGAAGTTTCTTTTGAATTCTTGATTGTTGAAGTTTTGATGAGTTCTTGAGATGATCATATGAGTTTTAAGGTTGTTTTTTAGTAGATTCCTGTACACTAACATTGGGTATTCAAATCAAAGTTATTGGGGAAGAAACCATTCGTTTCTAGGTGAATTGGGGTTAGAAAACGAGCAAGAAAATTCGTCAAATTTATGGGGGAAAGGGGTGGGGCGTCGCGCCACTCAGCCCCAAGACAGAGTCTATAGATTGGGCACTGGGTCGCCGCTCCACTCAATGCGCCCCAACCCAGAATCTGCAGTTCAAGGTCTGGAGCCCTACACCACTCAGTACGCCAGGGTCGCCAAGTCCTCTACCCTTTCCCACTTCTTTCCGTTTGAGTTCCCTCGAATTGTACCTATGTTTTCTAGTTGATTTCTACACTCTAAGGTACGTCTAAACATTGAGAGATCATCCATATCATGAGATCATAACCCTTGAATCCATAATTTAAATTCAAGGTAGAGTTAAGAGTCAAGTCTAGAGAGTTATTAGAGTATTTTCAAAAGTCTTTTACAATTGTTTTAAACTTGTTTTAAGACTTAAGCATTGAGTTTGAGTAAGAGTAGAGCTGAGTTCATTTTCTTTAAAATGTTATATGGGAACTAAGAATTCCCAAAGAGTAAATATTTTTCACATTTAAGATGAGAAGAAACACCGATTTCCAAAATAGTTTTCATGATCAATTCTGAGTACCATCTCTTTTAAGAGATAGAGTTTTGAGTAATAATCTCAAACCCCAGAGAAAGTCATAATTTTAAACATATGAGCTTGTTACATTTTAGGAGTAGTATTCAGCACCGATATGGGGACGAGTCCAGATAACTGAAGTCTCCATAAACCATGTAGCCAACGTGGGTAGAAAGGGACATACTTCTTAGATGATTCATTATTGCTTTATAAGCATAGCTCAGTGGTTCCACTTAGTTGAGTAGTTCTATACCCCGGCACAGTATAGGACAGTTCTGGCAGCGTGGGCGAGACGTTGTATCATCACATAGCTCATAGTGATGGTTGTCGGTTAGAGAATCTCCCACAGAGTTACTTGTATTTTCATATACAAAACTAAGTTATTATAGTGTCTTTCAATACACTGAGTTGTTATCTATACATTTTAAAGCTTTTCTTTATATTGCATCTTTATTACTGCTTTATATTGAGAGGAGTTGAGTTGAGTACGAGGTAAGTGTTTCTTTCGGTTCGAGTTCAAGCTTATGTCTTGTTTTAGATTTCCCCTCACATGCTCGTACATTCCATGTACTGACGCCATTTGGCCTGCATCTTTTATGTTGCAGATACAGCTAACCAGGATCACCATCCAGTGTTTTATTGATCCAGTTGAGCTTCAGAGTCATTTGGCGAGACTCCTTGCTTTCCGGAGGATCCCTTTTATTATGCTTTGTCAGTTCAGTTGTTAGGATGATCGGGGGTCTTGTCCCGACATCCCTCATAGTATTAGAGGCTTCATATATAGTTAGACAGTATTAGTTCATGAGTCTTGTTCATTTGAGTTATTGATGTCTGAGACTTAAGTTGCCACTTTGGCTAGTGAATGTTTCTTTAAATATTCTGAGTTAGTTATTTGAGTTAAAGCTTTCATTTGAGTTTATCTTATGTCAAGTAAGTCTTCTGCTGAGATTTAAGCCAGGTCAAGGGTTCCCTTGGGGCCAGCACTGGTTCTCAAGTGTCGGCCACGTCCAGGGGGTAGGCTCGGGGCGTGATACCAGCAATGGTTCTCGAGTGGTCGGCCACGTCCAGGGTGTAGACTCTGGTCGTGACAAATTGTAATTCAACTTTTATAGTCTCTCTAATGTTATTTACATATTTATTTGGAGAAATAGTGTAGTCCCATGTATAGAACTCAGAACCCTAGCTTGTGCTAATTATCCGTATATCATGAATTATACTTACTATGAAGATCAGTTAGAAAATAATGCTTCAGAATTAAAATGCCATATCTTTCAGTATATGTATGTTGTATTCTCAGTTAATTATCAGTATTTTAAGCTACTCAGTATTTCAGTTGCATTATAGCTTTACATTCAATTGGGAGTAGACTTATCACCAAGTTTGATTACGGTTCAGCGTACCCTCAAGTCCCAGAACTACGTGCCAATGTAGGTTTATAAGTCCCCTTTGTTGGGCATCAGTTTTAGTGATCACACCACAGTCATGCCTTTATACCCCCAGCAAGTTATATTGGGTCCTCTCGATGGGGTGTATACATCAGACTCCACATTTAGCTCATGTTGTTTATGTCGGTTAATAGTATCTCCCACAGTCAGTTTCATGTTGCATTGACCATGTATTCAGTATTTACATCAGTATTCAGTTCAGCATGTTATCTTCAGGATTAGTGCTTCGTCATTGCATCCAACTCAATTTTTAGTTATTCTTTAGTACATCTATTTCCATGTTCAGTTTTTATATTGTTCAGCTTAGCTTATATCTTGCATGTTCAGTACATTCAAAGTAATGACGCATACTTTTGTGCAACATCGTTATTTGATGTAAGTTCAGGCACTCAGCATCTAGATCGCGTTTAGCTCGACTTCCAATTCGTACCCAGCAGTTTTAGTGGTGAGTCCTCATAGTTTGAGGACAATATACATGCCTCACTTTCAGTCTTTACTTTTCAATTTCAGTCTTGTTAGAGTTAGTGGGGGGCATGTCCCAGCAACTTAATTAAGTTGGAGGCTTTCAGACATAGATTAGATTCAGTTTGAGTTGTTAGTGTTCTTTTCAATCATCACTATACGCTTCATATATTTTATATATTCAGACATGTTGGGTTTTTCCCAATTTCAGATATTAAACTATTTTTTCCTTCCGCACAGTGCAAGTTTTAATTGAACTTGTATAGATATGTCATGCCATGGGTTAGCTTGGTGCCACTTGTGACACTAAAGAACCGTTTCGCAACTAGGTGGTAGCCTCGCGGTGTGACACAAGCTGAAGGGAAAAATTGTAATTTTAGAAAAATAGTGTTTTCTTTCAGAATGTTCCAAGGATAGAATAAGGATTTGTGCAATTGTATACCTTTATCTTCTTCCCAATTAGGGCTATATACAAAGGATATGATAGAACATAAAATAGTATGCAAGGTAGAGAATAGAGAAAAAGTAAAAACTTCTTAGCTTTTATAGAAAGAAAACTCATATTTGGGTCAATTCAAGTTTCACTTATCAATTTAGCTTGAACAGGAGCTTTATTTTATGGGTATATTATTGCTTGTCATCTTTTATGAATAGCTAAACCCTTATCTAAGAGTGTGTGTGATATATGGGGATGTAAAACATGAACTTATTAATTAAGCATATTTAATATTGATTGTATGATATCTATCTATTATGTCTTGAGTTTTAATCTAAAACCAGTGATTGCGAACATTGATTGAGCTCTTTAAGACCATCTTGACTTGAGAAAGCTTAATGTAGTTGGATAAGACTCAATAGTGAGGACTTGATAAAATTTACTCTATGGGTTTGATTCACGGATGGGATAATTCAAGTAGTTTCACATTTAATGGTATTGAGCTAGGAATGGTTAATCTACTCAAGGTTTGTTTGGTGTTTTATTGGAAAGGGTCCTAAAGTTCAAAAGAATCCAAGGGGTATATGCCTGATAGTTCGGGAGAATATTGAGTGTAGATTAGACCAAATGCTATCCATATATCAATTGATGTTGTTAGGTGAATTTTTAACATATAAAAATTGATACCCCTATCGGTACGCATACACCCTTAGACTTTCCAAATTGTTAAGTTTCACTTTAATCTGGACTAAAATAATCACCAAGAGGATAATATTAATTAGAATATTTTACTAATTGAACAAACCACAACCAGTGGCGGACCCAGGATTTTCGTTCAGGGGGTTCGAAAAATAAAAGTATAAACGTGTAAATAAGCCAACAAAATAAAATTTCAAGGAAGTAGTAGTATATAGTTTATAGGTACTACAATTTTTAGGAATGGGAGTATGGGACCCTTGAATTTTTTGGGTTTAACACCACATTTTAGCACGTTTTATTAAAATAAAAGCTAAAAAAAACATGAAAATCGGAACTGGAACTAAAAAAAAAAAAACTGAAAGTAAAAAACTAAAAATTAAAACGCTAACCCGGGGATTTGATCCCTGGACGTTAGGCTTAATTATGAAGGGGCTGCCGCTGGGCTATCTCCTTCACCTTGTCATTGAAGGGGTTCAAAATATATATATCCACATAAATCTAGAACATTCACCTTATATATACAGTGTAATTTTTTATCGAGGGGGTTCGGGTGAACCTCCTGAACAACACGTGGGTCTGCCCCTGACCAAAACCCCTACATCACACACACAACTATACTTCCACCCACTTTTGGAGTTCATGATTTGTAATAAATACTGAAGAAAAGATTTCATTTGAGTTGCAAAACAATGACTTTCATCCTAAACGTAAGACAAAAGTCACTAATAACTTGAAACCCTGAAAATAACATTAATCATAAAATTGAAAAGCAAAAACACACCCCAAATTCTACTTTCAAAAATAAACTTTATTGAAAGTCATTCTAAATCTTCAAAAAATGAATCTTTGAATAGAAAAACACTTTATTTGCAATAAGTTATGATTTATTTTTGAAAAATCTTATATGATATTCAAGAGTAGATAAATATAGAATAAAAGAAGTGGCATTAGTACTATATGCAATAAGGTTTTATCACACTTTATCAACAGAAGTCACACTATCACAAGAACCTAGTTCATTAATCACTATGTCACAAGAACTTACTTCATTAGTTCTCAAAACCTATAAAAGATAGGCGAGTGAAAAATCAAGTACCCTATTCTGTAAGATATAGAAATATTCTAAAATTTACGAATATGATTTTCAAAGGAGAAAAGCTATGCAAGTTATTTTAAACTTAAAATCTAGTATACAAGTTGAACAAACATATATGGACTCCTCATATAGTCCATATATCATACTAGTTTCAAATTCAGATATAGCTAAATTGATTGACAATTATTAATTGCTTAACCTGAACAAGAGAATTCAACAAAAAACACTCATCTAATTAAAATTCATAAAAGTTCTATATAAAAAAATTAAAAATAAAATAACAAATATGTATGAATGGTATGAACTGCCTAAATAAGAATTCTTGAACATCAACCAACCAGTTGAGATATTCATGACCACTGAATCTTAATTAAAATAAAAATTAATGTAGAACATCATTAACAATAACAAACCCCACAACATAAATGAGGTCAAACTCAATTTTCTTTTTTTCTTTTTTTTTACAAAAAAAGAATAATGAACAACATACCTGAATGAAAAGACTAATTAAATGAGAAACTGCAAAAGGATCTGCATATCGTTATAATTGAGGAGAAAAAGTTGATTTGGGTGGATGAGTTGGTGGAAGGTAAATTTGCAAAAAAATGATACAATTGAGGGGGAGGGGGGAGGGACGACACAACTTAAAATTTTATATAACTGAGGGACGGGTAATCACATCAATTGAGGCAATAAATATTCTTTTATCTAATAATCCATTTCAATTGAGATCATAAATAAATTTACAAACTACAATGAGGGTATAATTAAGAACCTTCCACTAGAGAATAGAAGAGTAAAACCTTTAGATGACACTTAGATTACCATAATCCAAGCCTTTTTCATTCCTCGTGGCATTAGGTACCTCCACCTGAAGGTTTCACTCTTTTGTCCTTTAGTGAAAGATACTTAATCATACCATTATCCTAGTATGTAAATATATCTATCATGTCAATTAAAATTGTCTAGCAGATAAAAAATAATCTAATTCCTCAATTATATCAATTGATGCAATAATTTTCCGTCCCTAAGTTTAATCAATTATTAAATTACCTCGCACCTTCTCCCTACCCCCACCCCCCCTCCCTTCTCCTCAATTGCATTATTTCTTGCAAATCTACCTTCCACCCATCCATCAGTCTAAATCAATATTTGCTCCTCAAACATAATGATATGTAGATCTACTTCAGAAGTTGATCCTCTTGCAATTCGCCATTTAATTAGTCTTGTTATTCAGGTAAGTTGTTTTCTTTTTTTTAATTTAAATTTGACTGCATTCATATCGTGGGATTTATTATTACTGATGATTTTCTACATTAATTTTATTTTAATTAAGATACAAATTGTTTTCAATTCTTTAATTGTAATTTTTTTTATGTAGAAGTTTTATGAACTTTCATTTGACGAACTTTTTTTTATTGAACTCTCATGTTGGTATTGTTTAATTCATTTAATAAGTATCTGTCAAATTAGTTATATCTCAATTTGAAACTAGTTTGATGGACTATATGAAGATTTCAATATGTTTGTTCAGCTTGTATACTTGATTTTAAGTATGAAATAGCATGCATACCCTTTCTTCTTCGAAAAGAATCTTTATAAAGTTGATAATTTTTCTACATCTAACACATAATAAGGAACTTGTTTTTTACTCCCCTGTCTTTTATAGATTTTAAAAATTAATGAAGTAAGTTCTTGTGATAGTGTGACTTTTATAAAGAAAGTACGATAAACCTTATTGCATATAGTGTTAATGTCACTTCTGTTATGCTACCTCTATCTACTCTTAATTATCACATAAGAGTTTTCAAAAATGAATCTTAACTTATTGCAAATAAAATGCATATCCATTCAAAAGATCCATTCTTTGATGATATAGAGTGTCTTTCAATATTTCTTCTTTTTTTTGTAAGTAGAATTTTTTGTATGTTTCTGCTTTTTAATTTTATGATTAATGTTTTTCAGAATTTCAAGATATTGTTTACTTTAGTCTTATGTGTAGGATAAAAATCACTGTTTCACAGCTCAAATAAAACTATTCTCGTAAGTACATACCATAATTCATGAGCTCCAAAAGGGGGGTACAATTGAGTGTGTAAAGTAGGGATTGTGGTTGTTTAGTGTAGTAGAATATTCTAATCAGTATTAGCCTCTTGATGATTATTTTAGTCTAGTTGAAAGTGATGCTCAAAATGGTATTTTTTTTTTGTTTATAAACTATGGCTCTTGCAATTTTCATTCATATGTTTGAACTTCATAATTCGTGTTTGTCAAAAAATTACATTAGATTTAATTTTATGTGTTTTCTACAAATCTCCCACAGAATGAGAACATCTTTTATAGAGTTGGATTAATTTTAGTTAAAGGTATATTCCATATTCTTTCTAAAAGTATGTAGTTTTATATCCTCTTATTGGTTTTGCATACTTTATTTTTTAGGTCTTTTCTTCAAATGTATAGGAAGGAAAAGGAAACGGTGTATTTTTGCACTGGTACAAATTCTACGAAAGCCACCTATGGACCATAGAAAGTCCTACAGACTGTAGGAAGGCAGTCGTAGGATTACTTGAGTTTTGAGAAATGTCAAGTCTCTAATGTTTGACTTATGAATGAACATGAAGAGTCGTATAATGGTCTACGGGCTGTAGAATGGACCAGTAGAGAAAATCCAGACTTATAGAAATATTGGACTTGGACTTGGGTTCTATGGTATGGACCTACGAGACATAGAAAGGACCATGACCCATAGAAAAGTTTCGTTAAAGTTTCTTAGGATTTTGAGCCCCGATACCAGGTTCTATGGTTGACCAGGATGATCTGTAGAAAGACCTATGGACCGTAGGTCCAAACCATAGACTTGTCCGGCAGTTTTTAATTAAGCTTGTTTTGATCTTTTCCTATCCAACTTAGCCCTAAACTACGTCATTTTGTCCATATAACTACCCCTATTACTGTGTTTGCTCCTAAGACTAAGCCTAAATTCCACTATTCACTCAATTCTCCCAAAATCCCCCAAGTCTTCTTCTCCAAAGTTCTCTCAAGTTTTTTTCCTCCTTGCATTCTTAGGAATTTGATTATCAAGGTATGTGGGAATTCACCAATGGATTCCTTTTATCCATTTGGTCTCAAAAGAATCTCAATCTCAAATTCAATTTCACCCAATTCTCTTAGGGTTTCATGTGATTCTCCATGGGTTCAATTCATTGTGATTCAATTACTTATATTCAATTTTATTATGCATGATTTGACTCAATTATATGGTTTTCAATTGATTTCATATGGACCCATGCGTATGCCTATATTTTATTATATGAATTATGCTTATGAACTTATAAATATCGATTATGAAAGCTATGCATATTTTATGAAAAGGATGATCTATGAACTATGGATGCTTCGAGATAAGTATCAAGGAATTGTGAAAGGTTTTCTCACATATGAATGAAATCATGATTTAGATGTTTAGAAAGGAATGTGTCTATTATGAAGAAGTTTGTGAAATAAATGATTTGAAAGGAGCAACTCCTTATATAAACTTATAATTGGATTGGTAGTCGTAATTGTGCCTTTCCAAGTATTTTGATATGATTATGAATATTTCTTTTCTGAGAAAACATTCAGATGGAGGCTCTACCATTAGTAGAGGTCAAGTCTCTAGAAGCAACATCATTGTCCCTTAACTATGTGCCCTCATAGGATTGTCTTAATTGACCTAAGCTAGTGGATCCACTTTAGCAAAGAATGAATGTGATGGAATTCTACCTTGACAAGTAGATTCCCCTTGAAAGTGAGAGGTTCATATCAGATTCCATGTTATAGCTCACATAGTCTTATTATGTGTTAACAGTAAATATCCCACAAATGAACTATGTTTCTTCAAAGGTTTATGAAATCTTCTCAAATGGTTTTAAGTATGCATTATCCTCGTATATGATTTATGATTTCTTTATAAAGGTTTTTATCACATTTTACTTGGTCTGACATATCATATTAAATTCATTATGTTATCATGCTCTACGTTTTTATGCATTTCCCCATACTTAGTACATTCACCGAACTAATGCATATTTGTGCCTATATTATCTCATAATATAGGTTATGACGCTCCTCCTCCCACTCATGGTTATCTTGGATTGCTTTGCTAGTACATTGGATTGGTCAGCCCTCAAGAATCTGAAGACAAGACCATTGATATTTTTTTGTTTTATTGTCTTTTCGTTTCAGACTTGTATGTTGTGTATGGGTTACATCTCAACCACTCTTATGATGTTAGAAAGGTGTATGTCATACTTAGTAGTATTCCACACTTATGTTCAGATTTCTTTTATGATATAATACTTATGTTGCCTATTCTCTCTCGTTGTATTTCTTTTGCGTCACGCTTCTGCCAAGTTGCTTGTTTAGGGTTTCTAAGGATCCTATTCGCCATGTCACGTCTAGGATGTACTTTGGGTCCTGACAAAATGCCTCAATAGGAACTACAACATACGTGCAGTGCTATTCTTAATCATTATAATGACCCTTTTGGTCATTTTCTTCTTTTTGCATTCTTTTCTGCGTTTAGAGCATTTCAATAGAGATCCCAACTATGACTTGCTGAGACTTACAATTCGGTCACATGGTCATTCATTTGGATTTTGTGCAAGTTTCCATGTTTTGGAGCTTTTAAAACTTGAATGGTTGATTTTGATTAAAATTTCAGGAAGGCGGTCTCAGAATACAATTCTGACGATTCTATTAGCTTTGGAACGCCAAGTTTGGTTTAGAAGGACCTTTGGTGCGGAATCTTGAATCATGATAGCACCTGCCATAACTCACCAGTAGGTAAGCCAATTTGTAGCTCGGAACGGCTAGTAACAAACATACTAGTATAAACAACTACCAACAAGCGGAAAGGAAATAACAAGAAGACACGGAATGAAAAAAGTAACGAAAATCCTAACTAAGAAGCACATGAGCTAAGGAAACAATGAACAGTAAAATAAATAGAAAACTAAAACCTAAATGAACCCCATAAGCCCAAAAGGTACACCTGTGCACAATTTAAAGTAAATAACACAAACGAACCCCCATAAGCCTGAGGGATACACAAAAGATCTAAGGAACTACTAGATAAGATTAAGATCACTTCCATAACTACCATGACCATCCACTGACACAAACCACGGTAAAGGCAACCCAAGAACCCAAATAATCACCAAGTCAGGACTCAAACCCGACTAAGGTAAGGCATGATTACATAACAAGAATAGGACTACTACAACAACCAAAATATCCCAAAAAAATACCTAAGGCATGATTTCTAATAAATAAGCATGATCAATTACAACCCAACACAAATCCCAGCAATTCAACATGAATTTACATTCATAAGATCAATCTAAGGACTAGGAAGCCAAAGCCTACCTCAATGCAGACCGCACACGCTCCAAAATCATGATTCCAGAGCTTTCTCTTTCCGAACAGCCTCCAATCGCTACCATTTTATCAGAAACAAGATCACAACGTCAAAATGGATGTTTTGACACCAAAATAACAACAACTTGAGATGGACCTAAAAATTAAATAAAAATGGAAATGTGGACCGGTGTTGATGGAATCCTGAAATTGACTCCATCAATAAGTCCTAACTTTCTTACTAAGTTTGTGTCCCAAAATGGGACACAATTCAATGCTCGAAAAAGGCAAAAACAACACATGCAAAAACAAACCACACAAAGAACACCAATAATGGAACTCGGCAGTTCCTTCAGGTCAAAATTTACCTAAAAACATGATCCCCTTACTTCCCCCAAAAACTTCAATACGTAGCCACACAGAATCTGGTTGTTCATTCTTGCTTAATACAAATGACATATATACGATTATGAATCATAAGAAATCCAAGTAAAGATACTTACGATAACCCAAAATATTAAGAAACTCAACCCGAAGGGGTGACATGAATACCTTTAGAATTAAACAAATTAATTAAGTAGGTGGAAAATATGAAGGTTTTACTTTCATGATTCAAGTGAACTCACTTGACCTTTATATAAGAAATACATTACATGGGTGGTGCCTTAAAGGCGAAGGGAGTTTTAGCTTCACATACCTTGAATGATTTTGTAGCTAAAGATGACACCACAAATTCCAAACAACTCAACGTACGAGGGTGTAGTCTTTCACATGACCAACCACTAGCCTTCACCACTCAATTACGATCAATCAATTCAACACAATTAACTACAAAATAATATACACATGTTCATCAATAATCCGTAGGTTCCTCAATAATTCACTCCATACTGGAATACTTATGGTCTAAGATAGGATACCAGACCTCTAATGTTTTTCTTTCACTTGCTTGCAATTGGAGCAATTTGTTATGTACTCTATAATATATTTCTTTATATCATTCCACCAGTAGACCTCTTTAAGGTCATGATACATCTTCATAAATCCAGGATGAATTGAATAACAAGAGTAATGTGCCTCAACCATAATCTATTGTCTCATCCCATCTATATTAGGAACGCACAATCTACACCAATGCCTCAAAATGTTATCACATGATAGCCCAAATATTGTAACTCGATGTTGCTGGATTCACTCTTTATGTTTGAGCAATAAGGTATCATCATATTGACTCTCTTTTACCAATGTCAGCACTGAAGACTTAGATGTATTCAATACCACAATGACACCATCCTCAGAATCCACAAGTTGGACTCCCAGGCTGGGTAATTTATGTAGATCTCTATCTATTTCACGTTGAGTAGGTGATACATGTTCCAAGTTACCCATATATAGTTGACTAAGAGAATCTTCCACAATGTTACCTTTACCTAGGTGGTATAGAATATTGACATTGTAGACCTTCAGCAACTCTAGCTACCTCATCTGCCTGAGGTTCAACTCTTTCGACTTAAATAAGTACTGAAGGCTTTTATGACCTGTAAAGAAATCAACATGCACTCCATACAGATAGTGGCACCATATTTTAAGTACAAATACCATAGCTACAAGTTCTAAATCATGAGTGGGATAATCATGTTCATGCTTTTTCAATTGTCGAGAAACATATGCTATAACTTTCCCATGTTGCATTAAGACATAGCCCAAGCCAATACCTGAAGGATCACAATACACAACATATCCTCTAGTAAGGCAAATATTGGTGATGTAGTCAATCTATCTTTCAAATCCTAGAACCTTCTTTAACAAGTGTCTGACCATTGTAAATTAGTTGCTTTCTGCATCAATTTAGTCCATGGAGTCGAAATAGAGGAAAACCCTTAATAAATCTTTTATAGTATACGGCTAGCCCCAAGCAACTATGTACCTCTATAGGAGTAGAAGGTCGGGGAAAATTCTTCACGGCTTCTATCTTCTGAAAGTTCACCCTAATGCCTTCTCCAGATACCACATGGCCAAGAAAGGCTACCGATTTCATCAAAAATTTGCACATAGAAAACTTAGCATATAATTGGTGTTTTTGATTGTCTGTAGCACTGACCTCAAATAATTTACATGCTCTGCTTCATCACATGAATACACCAGGATGTCATCTATAAATTCAATCACGTACATATTAAGGAAGGGCTTCAAAATTCTATTCATCATATCCATGAAGTTTGCAGGGGAATTCGTCAGCCCAGATGACATATTAAGGAACTCTTAGTGTCCATATGTTGTTCGAAAAGCTGTCTTGGGAATGTTTACCTCATGAATCCTCAACTGGTGATAACTGTACCTTAAATAAATCTTCGAAAAGCATCTATCACCCTATAACTGATCAAATAAATCATTTATTCGAGGAAGAGGATACTTATTCTTTATTATCATTTTATTCTAGTGTCTTTAATCTATACACATTCTCAATGTACCATATTTCTTACAAACAAACAGCACTGGTGCAAACCAAGGTGATTAACTGGGTCGGATAAAGCCTTTATCAAACAAGTCTTTCAACTACTCTTTTAGCTCTTTTAACTCGTCATGTTCCATTCTATAAGGTGGAATTGATATTGACTACCTATCGGGATCTACATCAATACCAAAGTGGATTTCTTTAACAGGAGCTAATCTTGGAAGTTCCTCAGGGAACACATCAGGATATTCACTCACCACTGATATTGACTGAAGAGTCGACACATTATTTTCTACTTTAAGGTCTCTTACTCGAATGAGGGGATATAAACACCCCTTCGTAATAAGCTTTTGTGCCTTAAAATAAGAAAGGAACTTTCCTATATGCATCACAACATTACCCTTCCACTATAGTACTGGCTTTCCTGGAAAATGGAATCGATCAATCTTGGTTCGGCAATCAACAGTAGCATAAGGACAACCAATTCATGCCCATGATAACATCAAAGTCAACCATTTATAGTTCAATCAAGTTAGCTAATGTATCTCGGAAATATATTGTCACTATACAATCATAATAGACTCTCCTACTGGAGTCGATACTGCAAGAGGTTAGGTTGTATTTCACTCTTTTTAGCAACAAATAGAGTAATATATGATAGAGTATCTCTTGGATCTATCAAAGAAAATACATCATGTGAGAAAATTGATAAGGTACATGTGACCACATCTGGAGATGCCTCTGAATACTACCGACCAGCTAATTCATACATACGATTTGGGTTGACACTTGAAGCAGTGCCTCGACATCTACCAAATCCTCTATTTGATGGTGTCGGAGGACCACAAGAAGACAAAGGTATTGATGATGTTGAGGCCGATGCAGACCCTACAAGTTGTGATCTATCATGTTTATTTCTATCTATGAGTTGTGAGCAATCTAGTAGCATATGACCCTTTACACCACACCAATAACATGCATTTGAACCACGTCGATAATTCCCTCTTTGAGCTTGGCCACACTGTCTGCAGGTAGGTCAAGATGGTAATTTGCGACCGGTACCCCTTTGAGGTTGAAGGTGTAATGCCCTAGAAGTCTAACCTAATCATGCCTATGTCGATAAAATCATGTTGGAGCACTAAATATGGAGTGTATTGCTGACTGAGTCTCTTTACCTGGTCCTCAGCTTATGGAAGCTCCACCGCTTTCCTGATACTGGTCAGCCATCCTAGCCCTCTTACATTGGTCTCTCTCGCTCTCTACTTCATGATTATGTTGTTCCTTCTCTAATTGTTGAGCATATTCCCTAATCCTTGCAATATCCAAATCCCTATTCAGGGCATAAACCGAGAGAATGTCCTTCAAGCGATCCACGAGGCCACCTACAAAGTGATAAATCCTTAATCTGGGTACTAACTAACTCTGGAGCAAATCAAGACAATTGCGTAAATCGCATGATATACTCTCTGACACTAAGATCACATTGATTTAGATTAGAAATTCATCTACCCTTGCTTCTCTAAGCTCTAATGGCAAAAATGATTTATGAGGGCCTTTAAAAAGTTTGCCATAACCACTGGGAAAGCATTCTGCTCCTTGAAGCTTCCCACATCTCATATTAAGCAATAGCAACATCTTTCAAGTGATAAGAAGCCAGTTCAACAACATATATCTCTGATACATGCATCACCTTACAGATTATATGAGTCTCATCAATGAACTCTTGAGGGTCCTCGGCAAGGTTGTAGCATGTAAAGACTAGTGAATTCATACGAAGGAAAACTCAAATCCTAAATCCAGTTGCCTCTCTCTAAGCATCATCAGGTACCTCTACACTCTGTCTCTGAGCCTGAGCAGCTACCAATTGAGTGAGAAATTGTATCACTCCTCTCATATCCTGCTCTGAATCACCCAATAGTGGTATAGGAACTATTGATGGAACTATTAGAGGTGCGGAACTCATGCATCCTTCTGTACTAAGCACTTGAGGCATTAAAATCATAGGACTCGGCAGCCCTTCTTGAGCCCTAGTCTAATCAACTGATACTGGAGACTGTTATGTGGTGGCTACCTCCTGAGGGGTTCCAATAGTGGCCACCTAGACTAATTTATCCTTATTCATAACAAACATGATATGTAACACAAATAAGCAGAATATGAGTTAGAAATAACATTCTATGACTTTGCTGTATCGTACGATCTAAATTATTAAAAAGATAAATTTCCTTAATGCCCTTGCAGTTCCATAATTGTAAATATGGAGTGAAATACATTAATAAGTAAGGTCCTACTTGACACAGCTTCATAAACTCCCTGGGATAGCTGAACCTAGACTCTAATACCAAGTTTTTCATGCCCAAAAACAGAGGGTACATAAGAATCCTATGGATCCCTATCTACAAATAAACTATGACATGTAAGAAGTTATAAGCTAATAAGCGAACGGAATAACCATACATGTTAAATATACAAGCTATAAAGTTATCTGGGAAAAAACTATATAACATGATACATCATGATGTCTAGGAAGCCTCTAAAATATATGCAACATCATACTACTAATAACTCATCGAGACAAACCACGACGTATGCAACTAGCAACTTGTACATATAATTAAAAGTACTTGACATAAGCTAGCTCCGAGTAGAGATGGAGCTCACCAAAACATCTACTAAAGTCGACAAAAGAACCTAACGTGGATGTCTCCTCCCCTATGAACCTGATCCTGCATTTACTATGAAATGATGCACCTCATATACATGGATGTCAGTACATATAGAACATGTACTTGTATTTAAAGTAGACAGAATAACTGATAAATATGTATGTAAGCTCATACGAACCAGAAGGTAAAGCGGAAGAATTAGGAGCATATAAAGAGTAGATACAGAATATACAATGGTAACCTATGCACCAACTTCATTAGTAATCATATGATATCCTAAGCAGTGTTCATTATATTATGATACCTATAGTTTGCCTAAGTGAAGTACTTTAATTATTCCTATTAAAAGGGATCATGTGATAGCCAATCAAAGGTGACCCACGTTAACTATAAGGCATAAGTTTCCTAAAGGCTCATCTCTATATTTCTATGCATATACTGTAATCGCGGTCCGGTACGAGGTACGCCCCTCCGTGGGCCACTATGAGGGTCTGCCCACAGGCCATATGTACCATGTATTGTCTTGAGTCAAGGGGAACTAGTACACGATAATCCAACTGATTCCAAATGCAAATGATGCCACAAGGGTAGGTACGAAACAATATTTGGGTTCACTATAGTGGTTTAGTCCCCATTTTATGCAAAGAATCACATTGCAAGAGTGTGTCAAGTAGAACCTATGAATACCCACTCATTGCTATATTTATCAAGTAACGCCTTAGAAGGCCTATGAAAATACTGATCATTGATACTGTAACGGTAGTTCTCCTTATATTGTGCCATCTCATGATCTAAATGAGCCACACATACACCCTAATACATGTTCCTCGATGCTGAAGGTACCCCGAAGAGAGGGAGATTTCGTGACATTTCTGATTGGTTGTCTTGTGTTTCTAATAAGTTGTTTAATAGTTGGAATGTTGAATGATATACAAAATATGATGGGTCGGTATAGATTGACCCTAAGTGAATGATGGTGAATTACTTTTATTCAATAAATTCAACGATAAAATCTCAAATCATATATTTGCACGAAATTCATGTTATTTTCCTTGAACCGCTACGAAATCAACAATTCCATAAATTAGTGGTAAAGTTCGTTCAACTAATCAAGTAATGTCTTTGTATGGTACCTAACTTTCCAATTATGATATCAAAAATCTAAATGTTGCTTCTCACATTAGCTTATAAGTAAGGTACTTATGTCCTTACCTCCTTAAATATAACTATCCTACGGTGGTTCATTCTTGTTTAATACAAAAAGACATATATACCATTATGAATCATAAGAAATCCAAGTAATGATACTTATTATAACCCAAAATGTTAAGAAACTCAACCGGAAGAGGGTGACATGAATACCTTTAAGTTTAAACAATTAATCAAGTAGGTGACAAGTGTGAAGGTTTTACTTTCATGATTCAAGTGAACTAACTATACCTTTATATGAGAATCATGTGGCATAGGTGGTGCCTTAAAGGCCAAGGGAGTTTTAGCTTTAGATATCTTGAATGATTTTGTTGCTAATGATGATATCACGAATTCCAAATAAATCAATGTACGAGGGTGTAGTCTTTCACATCACAACCCACTAGCTTCCACTACTCAATTACGATCAATCAATCCAACATAGTTAACTAAAAAATAATATACACATGCTCATCAATAACTCGTCGGTTCATCAATAATTCATTCCAATATTTTCCACTTATACCCAAACTAATCTAATTTTTAATAATCATTCAGAGTGAATTCCTTATCTAATTTTCCAAATTACAAGGTGCAATCTTACTTTTGCACATAAGTAGAAACACCCAAAAGTTTCACTTTAATAAAAAATTCACTAATTATTTTCTTCCATTTCCAAGAACCCTAACTCATCAAAAAACTCATTCCAAAAGCTAGTGCAGCAATTCCAATTAAATCGTGATTTTCACTTTACACCACATCCCAAATAAGTAATCCATAATTATATTCAAGTGTGCGTTAGAGAATTTACCTATTCGAAATCAACCCAACTTGAGTTCTTGATGAATTTTTGAAATTCTTGAACGAAGATTGTCGCTTGTATAAGACTTAGGTTCCAATATGCTTTCTTGTTTATGAGAATAATTATTTGACGGTTAAATCATCACCTTGCTGCAATTGCTGAAGCACGGCGGCAAAAAGCACTTTGTGCTTCTGGAAATTCCAAGGAAAATGCTTAACCTAAGCATTCTATAGAAAGAATTGAAGGGTGACCCCACTAACCCACATGTCAATTAATGACCAGTGTAAAAGAAATGATCACTTTACCCTTTTTTTTCTTTCATTTACTTAGTTGGCAATATATATGTTGCAATTTTCCTTAAAATATGCTCACTCAATTTAAAGCATAAAATTAGTATGCCAATACATCAAATGATCCATTTAACTTGATAGCGAGTAGCACTTCATTACCCTTTTCGATTATTATTTGCCACTCTTCGAATGAAATTCTTAAATACAAATAATTATGACACACTCAATAATCCTTGATTTGGTATATACTCCTCCATGTAACCCTTTATCGCTTAATTGATATATATTCACTTAGTAATAAACATAATTCAAACTTCGAGATGCTACACCAGGCCTCTACGAACACTGCATAGGCCTCGCAAACACAAAGACCAAGACCACCGGTCACAGCAAATGCAGCCGGGAGCCCGTGAATGGAAAGAGGAAATGTGACTGCATCAGCTGATGCAGATTAGCTAGTTTTTCTTATACATAAAAATCCTTGATGAGGTGCTCGGGATTCATTCAAAACCCCGTGTGCAAGCGACATATGATACCCTATCAAATTCAATATTTTGGATTCAATGGAAATGTCAACACTTTCAACCGAGATCTTCTCGACAAAAAGTAGGTCCCACACTCAAAATCCATTTTAAGACAAATTCCAAAATGGGGCTCGAAATGAGCCTGGAAGCCTCAGGATCCGCACCAAAGGTATTTCTAGACCAAACTCGACGTTATGGAGCTAACAAAATCGTTAGAATAACATTCTTAGGTCGTCTACTTGAACTTTCAACCAAAGTCAACCATTTAAGTTTCAAGAGCTCTAAAACATGGAAACTTGCACAAAATTTGTAGGACAACTAGGTGACCACACTATTAGTCCCAACAAGTCATAAATGTCTTGGGGTCGCTATAGGAACGCTATAAACACCAAAAACAATATACAAAGGATAAAATAATCTGAAGGGTCATTACAACACGCTAAAAAGGAATTTTGTGCACAAAAGTAGGAGTCAAGAAGTACCTGGAGGCTCAAACAAGTGGGAAAATTACTCTCGCATCTCATGCTCGGTCTCCCAGATAGCCTCATCAACTGGACGATGACTCCAACGGACCTTAACCATAGGAATGGCTCTAGAATGCAGCTGTCGCACATCTCTATCTAGATTAGCAACTAGCTCCTCCACAAAGGTCAAACAGTCATCCTATTCAACTGACTCATATGGGAGCACATGAAAGTTAACAAGAACATATTGGCGACGCAAAAAATGGGATAGATAGCTAAAAAATGTAGAAGGTAGGGCCAACTCATAAGAGACTTTACCAAGTGTCCACAGAATCTCATATGGTCCTATATACATAGGGCTAAGCTTTCCCCGCCTCCCAAATCGTGACACTTGAAGGAATACCTGGTCACCAAGTCCAAATCTCAAAAGCTGATGCATTTGGTCAACATTACTCTTATGCTTACTCTGAGCTGACATAAATCTATCTTGAATCACCTGCACATGATATAAGACCTCTTAAAGAAAATCAATGACATGCAGATTCAGCTCCAAAGACCGAAACCAACCAACCATAGAGTGAAAATGCCTATCATATAAAGTCTTACATGGGTCCAACTAAATACTCGAGTGCTAGTTGTTATTATACGTGAACTCCACCAAAGTAAAGAATTGGTCCCACTAACCTCCAAAGTCTAACACACAGGTCCGCAACATATCCTCTAAAACCTAAAAAGTGTGCTCCAACTACTCATCGGTCTATGGGGGGAAAATGTGTGCTAAGATCAACATGGGTACCCAATTCCTAAAAGGTCCTCTAAAAGCTTAAAGTGAACTAAGAACCTCTATCTTAAATGATTGATAGTGCTATCCCGTGAAGAAAAACTACCTCCGAAATGTAGACATGAGCTAATCTCTCGACACTAAAGGATACTGAATAGGTAATGAGTTTGTTGACTTGGTCAATCGACCAATGATAATCAAAATACTAACAACACCTCTAGAAATCCATGACAATCACATAACAAAGTCCATGGTGATGCGCTCCCACTTCCACACTGAAATGGAAAATCTCTGAAACTCACAATCAGGCCTCAAATACTCGACCTTCACCTATTGGTAATACAAGAAATGGGACACGTAGTTTGCAATATCTCTCCTCCTGTATTTTCACCAGCTATGCTACCTCAAATCATGATCCATCTTGGTAATGCCCGGATGAATAGTAGATATAGAATCATGGGCCTCACAAAGAATCAACTAAATCAAATCCCTAACTCTCGAAACACAAAAACAATCATCAAACCTAACCACTCTATTAGAATATAAAGTAGCCTATCGGCATCACCTTGAAAAATCTAATCTTGGATAGCCAGCAAGGCCGCATCCTAAAATAGACAACCGCGGATCCACTCCAACAGAGATGACTGAACCCCAACATAGGATAACACCCAACCTAGAATCTAAAAAATTGAGTCGAAAAATCCTATTGGTGAAATACTAAGTGTATAAAGGCCAAGGTCGCTCCACGGCCGAAAGGTAGGCCAGACTACCCATAGTCACTGCCTTTCAACTCAAGGCATCCCCTACTATGTATTCCTCTTCCACATGGTAGAAAATAGAGAGGTCGTAGTATTTCAGGAACCTCAATCCACCTACACTACCTAGAATTAAGGTCCTTCTGGATCATAATGTACTGAAGACTCATGTGAATAGTGTAGATCTCACATGGGAGCACATGCAGGTAGTGCCTCCAAATTTTAAGCGTAAGAACTATTGTCACCAACTCAAAATCATGAGTGGGGTAGTTGCACTTGTGCACCTTAAGTTTCTCGATGAATAAGCTATAGCACGGCCTTGCATCATAAACACACAACCCAAGCCAATTCTGAATGCATCACAATAGACTGTGAAGCCCTCGCCCTAAACTTGAAGAGTCAAAACAAGAACGGTAGTAAGCAACTCCTTGAGCTTTTAAATGGTAAACTCACACTCCTTAGACCATGAAAAAGGAATATCAAGGTGATTCAACACAGTCGAAGGTGTTGCAATAGTCAACAAGCCCTATATAAACCAGTTCTAGTAGCCTGCTAATTTGATGAAACTCCAAATCTCAGTCACTAAGGTGGCCTAACTCAATTACAAATAGCCTCAATCTTCACCAGATCCATCATAATACCATTATTGGACACCATATTTCCTAAGAATGCTACAGAGTCAAGTAAAAACTCGCATTTTGAGAAGTTGACGTAAAACAGTTGAACTCTTAGAGTTTGGAACACAATCCTCAAATATTGCTCGTGCTCCTCCTAGCTCCATGACTATACCAAAATTTCATCAATAAACATAATGATAAAGGTATAAATATACAGCCTGAGCATATACATCATCAAGTCCATGAATGTCGTCAGAGCATTGGTCAACCTAATGGTTATCAGTAGGGACTCATAATGACTGTAACGAGTCTCAAATACGGTCTTAGGTACGTCCACCACCCTAATCCTAATATAATGGTAACTAGATCTCAATTCAATCTTAGAAAACATTATGGCACCATTAAGTTTGTCAAACAAATCATCAATGTGAGGCATGGGATACCTATTCTTCACTGTTACCTTGTTCAACTGCTTGTAATAAATACACATACGCATATACCCATCCTTATTCTTCATAAATAGAAATGGGAACCCCAAGGTGACATACTCGGTAAAATGAATCCCTTACCTAAGGGAACTTAAAGCTGAAGACTGAGCTCCTTGAGCTCTATGGGGGCTATACGATAATGACAAAATAGAAATGGAATGATTTCCCATCTCAAAGTCAATAAAAAAGTCAACATCACGCTTCGGGGTAATGCCATGTAGATCAGTAAGGAAAACATTCACAAAATCTTGCATAATGGGGAGTGAATCCACTATAGGGCCCTCCCTACTAACATGACACACATTGGACAAATAAGATAAACACCCTCTAGCAACCAACCTCTGAGACCAAATAAAAGAGATAACCCCAATTGGCATGTGACTAAAAAAACATTATCACACCACTGGAGGGATACCATGCATGGCAAAGGTAATGGTATTAGCAAAACAATCCAAGACCATATGGTAGTGGAATAACCAATCCATGCCTAAGATAATATAAAAATCTAAGATATTCAATACAATGAGGTTAGCCCGAGTGTCACACCCCTAGATAGTCACGAAGCAAGATCTATAGACCCGATCTAGTAATAACTACTCAATCACGGGGGTCAAACCATGCAACAATTCTGATAAAGACTCAGAACATATAATCAACTGAGAAGCATGATATACAGATACATATGAGAAAGTATGGCCAGAATAAAATAAAGTTGAGGTGGGCTAATGGCATAAAAGAATCGTACATGTGATAACACCATCTAATACCTCAGCATCTTCCCTCACTGGAGCTGCATATAGGTGGCCCTATCCACTTCTACCATTTGCATCAGATCTACCACCTGATTTACCTCCTTGGTATCCTCCCGAACTCCCTGATGGGCACTCCGTCGGTCTAGACCCTGGGCACTACCTCTAGCTAGAAATGCTACTACTGATATTAATTGAGCTAAATATAGAGCAAGTGGAATCGTCCCACACCAAGGATAATATTTGGACCAATGATAAATATCCCCACACTCAAAAAAATCTCAGGGGGAAGGGCGGTCCATCTTTGAGAAGATCAGCTGCCAAGATCTGAAGAGCCAGAATATAAACCCTGGGAACTCTGATATGCGCCAGAACCACCTTAGTTGTACTGATTACCCTTAGAAGCCTGAAGTGCCACCTTAATAAGCCGGCTATACTGACCTTGGTGAAACCACTGGTGAGGTCTATCATATGTGTTGCTACCCTAAAATGGAACATGTTGTAGCTACCTTGGTGACGAGCCCTCTTGTCACTACCACCTTGGCCTCATGTGAGATCCTTTATAGTGTGGGTATGGTCCATAAAGTCTAAAAATGATCTTCTTGGTGAAGCCATAGACTCGTTCTAAATCCATAATTGTAGCCTCAAATGATGGACAAATAACGAACCCTCTGCTACTCAGTAGGTAATATCATTGCACTATGCATGGATAGCTCATGAAAACTTGAGGCATACTCTAATACCTCATGGATCCATGCTCCAACCTGGAGAACTGATCTCGGAGTCAATCCCTAACACTTCATAATATGAATTAAGCCAAAAATGCTTAAGAAAAATTTCATCCACGATAGTAGAGGTGATCCAACTGGTCTACACCTAATGAATCTATGCCAATACTACCTAGTTGACCCATCAAGCAGATAAATTGTGAAGTCGGCTCCTCTCAACTCCACCAGCCCCAAAGTGTGCAATCAATAATGGCACATAGTCAAAAAACCATATGCATCCTCCCAATGGCCCTAAAAACCTCAGAGGTGACAATCTCAAGAACACTTTGAGCATCTTCTTCTACTCTAATGGAATAGCTCTCACTGTAATAATTGGTTGGGAAATAGGGGGACTGGTGGCACCTCTACCTTTGGAGCGGCTACGGTAGGTTGATCCTAGGATGTTGGCCTAGCTGGAGTTGGGTCCTGGTGCATGCCCCCCAATATAGCTAGTAAATAAGCAATAGTTGTTTGTAAGTCTAGAGCCATAATTGGTCCGTATGGTGGTTGGGCTAGTCCCGACCCCACTGGCTCTAGAGTCTTATGTGAGACCTAGGCTGGTGTTGTAGCCCTTGCACGACCTTGAGGTCATCTTCTGCCCCTAGTTGGGGCTCTACCAATAGGCTTGGGTGCATCACCTCTAGTCGTTCCGTTGCACTTGTGAGTCATACTATGAAAGAATAAAATAACTAGGATTCCAAGAAATCAATAATACACACAATGCATATAACAATACAAAATAGAGAATTTTCCTAAAGATGTCTTGTAACTTCCCAAAGATAGTTTCGCACATGTAACACCTCAGAAGTTTATAAGGTAGCTTGGAAATTTAAAAGTTCCATAAAGTTATTGGTGCACTATTGTATGAGCCCATGTATGAGTCGTGTATTGTTATACAGCTCATGGATGGTTGAAGTAGAGTGAGATTAGAAAGTTGAAAAAATAGTGAGTCTATGACATTAATACACGAGCCAATAGGATGGCTCATGGTTGGAAAGAAGGGTCGTATTTGGGACTCATAGAAATGGTCCTTAGAATTAGGTGATTTTTGTACTTGGAAGTCCACGAGGGACTTGCATAGGTCATACATTTTTTGAGGGGTCACAGAGACCTGCTCATGAATTATTATACAGAAAGTTAATTTCCAGGGATTAAGTTTAATGACTTAAAAGTATGAGTCATGGATTAGAGGACGGATCATGCAATGGATTTGTGGTTCCAAGTTCTAGGTTAAGGTTTTTTAGTGGTTCTTCTATGAATGGCCTTTTACGGTCTGTGTAAAGAAGTATGGCCTGCTGATTGAGCCATAGAACCTGATTAACAATTACTTCAGAAGGTTATTTGGTTCTTTTCCGACTCTTTTAATTCCTATACTACGTCGTTTTAGGCATACTTTGAAAACCCATTACTAATTATAAGACCAAGGCCCCTCCATATTCACTCTTATTTCTCAAACTCCAAATTCTCTCTAAAGGCTTCTTCTTCTCCAATGAAACTAGGGTTTCAATGATTCCAAGCCTCCATTGAAGATTTCCATCAAGGCTTTGATCAAGGTATGTGGGAAATTCAAAAAATAGGCTCATTTTCACCCATTGAGTCTCAAAGAAACCTCAAATTGTACTTTATGATTCTAACCCAATTCTAGAGTTATCATAATTTTCTTATGGGTTCAAATGATTTCAAGATTATTCATCATGATTGATCTTACTAGGAATGATTTAATCATATTTTTCATTATTTTCAATGATATGAAATCATGCCATGTGAATATTTTATGATAAGAATTCAAGCTATGATGATATGCATGCATTATTTTATGAAAGATTTTATGAATCAAGGATGCTTTCGAATAGAGTATCAATTAGTTTTATGAAAATATGAGGCTTCCAATTGAAGTACCTCCCATTATAAAAGAATGACATGATTTAGATACGTTTGAGTGAAGTACTTCTTATTATGAAAATTCTATAATGATTTATATTGTTTTCATTAAAGTGTCTCTTATGAGTATATTATGAAATCATGATTTTTAAAGGAACTATCTTTATGACTATGAGATTTTTATGAATGATTTGATATTACTAGATTCTTAACATTTCAAAGATTATGAATATGATTATGCATGCTTTCCATTGAGGGTTTACTTAGCATCGAGTTGGACAAGTGGTGATTACCCAGATTCCAGAACTACGTGCCCCTGTAGATTATCTACCAATTTGATATTAGCTAGTGGATCCATCTAAGCTCATGATTATGGTCCTTACCTTGGCAAGTAGGACATTCTCATTTCGATGTGGGAGTAGTACACTAAACTCTATCTGATATCTCACATGGTTTGTGTTAGTTAACAATATATCCCATAAAGATTTATAACTTCCTCAAAGACTTATGTTATGACCCTGATTTGAATAAGAATGCATAACCTTGTACTATATTTTATGAAATCATATAATCATATTTATGTCATGCTTACTTAGTTATTACATTATCAGGATTTCAGACTTATCATGCTATCATGTTATACTCATGCTTCTTTCCCCCATATTTAATGCATTCTGACTACTAACCACATACATCTCTTGTGCCTATATTATTTTTATAATATATGTTCTGACGCACGTCACTTAGGCCACTGTTAGTAATGGATTCTATCAACTTTGCTCAGATTTGATGAGTCGTCATGGTTCGAGGAGATGGCCAGCCTTGTACTTTTATGTTATTTTAGACTTATTTCAGTTTTAAGATTCTTCAAGTAAGCTAGGGCTTGTCCTAGCCACTCTTATGTAATAGATGCTTGTTCTCAGATATAGTATTTTTCACATTTTGGTCTTTGTATACACATATCAGATTTATGTTGAGATTATCTTTTGGAGACTTATATTCTACTTCATGTTATTTCAGTTATGTTGTTATCTTAGGGTCATTCTATGCCTTGTGGTTCACTTGGAATCTCTTGGGATTCTAAGTACCATGTCACGTCTTGGGAGTAGTCTTGGGTCATAACAACACCAAATCAACAAGACTCTACTAGACATTAGCTATGTACATGTGACATCGGTGAACCTAAGGCTCTAATACCAATTTGTGCCATCATGACTTGGTATTTTGGGTTGTGACAATCTTCAACTCTTGTTCCATGAACAGATCTACCAAAAAATGTTCACCTTGATAACCGAGGTTTTGTAGATTAGATGAGATAGAGCTTCATGATTGTCACGGCCCAAGACTACTCCCTAGTCGTGACACGGTGCTTAGATCTACAAATGACCCCAAGTTAACCTAAGTATGTCATAACACTAAGATTCAGATACATAATAACAGTAGATAATTGAATGCGGAAGTTATATTGAATTTTATGTTAAGTCTGAATATTTATGAATGTATACTTGAAGACGAGTTCATCAAACATACTTAAAGGAGAAACAAAAATCTGACTAACTGTTTGGAAACATCTACTATGATGAGTTTCTATAATAAGCCCCCATCTAACTCTAACTATTTCAAAACTAAAAATAAATACTAAAAGAGAAACATGAAGGTCATCCCTGAAAGATGAGACTCACCAACTCTGTTGTTGCTGATAAGAGATCGCACTAACTGTGAGCTAGATGTTAAATGTCTAAAACTATATAGTGCGAAGGTATATGGTCAATACTTTGACTATACTAAGTAGGTAGGGTATGCTTGATAAAACTAATAACTAAACATGATGAGTCTGAAATACTGAACTAAAATGATATGAAGTAATACGATCACCAAGTAGTAAAACATGTAACTCATAATTACATAAAGTGAAATAACTGAATACAAGGCCAAGCAATAACTGAGACTAAATTATGGGAGCTACTAACCGACATAAAATCATATAAGCTAACACGGAGTTTGATGTATAATCCCCATCAAAAGGGACCAATATACTTTTCCAGAGTATAAAGGCTAACTTGAGCTAATGTGGTACCACAAAGCTAATGTCCATAAAGGACTAATGTGTCAGTCTTGTTCTAGTACGTGACCCTTACAAACTTGTGGTGGAACAAAGTTTTGGGACTCAGGGATTGTTACTAAATTTCTTAGTCCTCAACTAACGGGTGAGCCTTCATCCGTAGGTCCACTCAATGCCAAGTAACACTCCCAACAGAAACACGCAAATAAACTGCAAACTGTAATACTCTTATAATACTGAATGATGTGATAAATTGACAATAACTAAGTAGCTCATGAAAATACTAATAATCTGATGATAGCTGAGGGACACTTTATCTAAAAGTATCTTTAATCATGAAAAATTGATAATCTAAGGCATCCAACTAAAATAGCATAGTTTTGAGACATGACAAAATCAACATTCTGAGGGTTCATGAAAAATTGTTTAGAAACATTTAATTATAGTTTGAAAACACATAATTAAACTATTCATGAAGAATGTTGTGAAAGATAATGAAAAGTCATACTTTACAAAAGAACTCTAATTTTGTAGAAATCATTAACTGAAAAGGACTCGATAGGTGAAAGGATACCCATTGATGAAATTTCACATACCTGGAATTAAATCCCTAGCTTGAATTCTTGAACAGAAGCTTGGAGACAAGGAACCCTAGTTCTTGCTTGAGAAGAGTTTGATCGCACTAGATGATAGATTCTAAGTGGTTAGCATACGGGAGGGTTTTGCTCGACTTATTTCCCTTTAATCCCACTTAGGATAGGCTAAAATGACATAGTATAGGGATTAAAAGAGTAGGAAATGACCAAAACAACCCTGAAATAAATCTGAATTCGGTAGGTTCCACGAGCCCATCTATGGTCTGTGGTTCTATCTATTGACCGTAGATATCTCTCATGGAAATCAAAGTAAATACTGAGTTTATAAAGTTTGATCTACGAGACCGATCTATGGTCTGTAGATCAATCTACGAGCCATAAACAAAGTTCACAAGAATCAGACTAAAGTTCTGAGTTTTAGGAATTTGATCTACGGGTCCATCTACGACCCAAAAAAATTTCTGTTATCAATAAGCCAATCCTGTAAATCTCAATAAAAATTTACTATTTAAGAACTTTGATCTATGGGTTGCATATAAGGTCCTTAGTTCCTTTTACGGCTTGTTAAAGTTTCTCGTAAATCCCAAACTTTCTGCAGACTAGGATTTTCTTCCCTTTTCATGATTTGTTCTGGACTTGGGACTTTTGGGGTGTAAAAAATCTCCCCCTTGGGAATATTCGTCATTAAATGGAGTCTAAACAAGACGAAAAAAGTTGGCAAAGAATTGCAATCCCAAGACTAAAAGTTAAATACTGAAAACTGAAGGAGTGTCTGACTCTACACTAAAACATGAAAGCTACACTGACTTCACGAACATTCCTGCATACTAAGTCATGGGAATAATTGAAATACATGAATATGAGTAGAGTATTATGGAGGAAATATTACCTCACACTAAACCAGAACTGGAACGAAAGAGGTGGGGGTACTTGGCCATTATAGTTGCTTATGCTTCCCAAGTAGCTCCCTCAACTAATTGATTCCTCCAAAGGACTATTAGTGAAACGACTATCTTATTCCTCAACTTATGAACCCAACAGTCGAGAATCTCAACTAGGACATCTTCGTAAGAGATACTTCCTTTTACAACAACACTCTCTAAAGGCACTTCTTTAATAAGGATATATGAAACACTAGTTGCACTGATGCTAGCTTTGCGGGTAAATCTAGGTCATAGGCCACATTACCAAAGCGCCTCACAATATGGTAACAAACTGCAGAATGGGGACTAAGATTTCTTTTCTTTTAAAACCTCATAACCCTTTTCATGGATTTCTCACATACTACTCAATACATGAAAGATTTTCTCAACTAAACTTTGAATCAAGATTTAGGAGCTATTCTAATGAAACCTAGTTTGGATTGGCTACTTGATGTGCCTTCCATGGATGATAAGACAAGTAAAAGAATAATGACTATTATGTGGGATTTATGCTTAGCACCGAGAGGATATTGAGATGGAAGCTCTCCCGTAGCTAGAGGTCGGGTTTCTAGTAGCAATCTCTTTGTCCCATACCTATGTGCCACCATAAGATGATTGTCTTAGATAGACATTAGCTAGTGGATCCACGTAAGCTAGAAGGTAAGGTTCTTACCTTGGCAAGTAAGGACACCCCTTTTCGGTGTGGGGTAGACACCGAATTCCATGTTATAACTTACATGATCTATATATCGGTTAAGGCTACTTCCCAGAATAATGGTCAACTAAGGTTACTACTAGAAATATCTCACATGCATTCAGAGATGATTTTTACTTGCATTGACTATGATTATGTTTATGCTTCGAATCTCTTATTTTATGTTTTAACTTGGTCTTTGCATATCACGAAAAGTCTTTTTAGCATGATTGGTAACTTTTATGCATTGCTATCATATTTGGTACATTCTTTGTACTAACGCATACTCTTGCCTACATTCTTTAAAAATGTAGGGTCCGACGTTCCGATTTCGCATCCTCCTGGTTAGAGATCACTTTAGTAGTTTTGAGAAGTGGCGAGTCCTATGTTTCGAGGACCGAACCTTTTATTGCTTATCATCTTTACTTTTTAGATATTGTATGTGATGCATGAGTTACGTCCCAATCACTATTTGATGTAATAGATGGCTTTGAGACTGTTTAGACTTCTGCTTCGTTTTTTGACATTTCTTTATGATATAAACTATCTTTTTAACTCTTAAACTCTATTGTCTTGTATGATATATGCTAAGTGGATTGTGTAGGGCATTTCGGGGTCCTATGTGTCATGTCACGTCTAGGGTATACTTTGGATCGATACATTTGTCATGACAAAAAAGATACAACAACTGGTATGGTTTGGCTAGTTTTCCAGGTAGTTCCTGAAGAGACGCAAACGAAGTGATACAACACTCAGAAGGGACACAAGAGTTGGAAAAATAGATTTGAAGGTAAAAATAAAATAGGTGTAAAAAACCTAAAAGTACAAAAAAAAAACATAAATTTAGTGGAGGCTTAATTTGTAGGACGGTTGTGAAGAGGGGAAAGCTAGTTTTGGAACTAAATAATATAAATTAAAAGAGAATCCTTGTTTGTGGTGGTGCCACGTAGGCGAGTCTAATGTTCTTATATAAATATATATATATATATATATATATTTGTACTGACACCCCTAACAACAAAGGTACAATGATTTCATTAATTGAATTATGGACTACATGATTCGATTTTCAATTTAGCATTTTTTATTTTTTATATTTCTTGACATTTTAGTATTTATAAATTATAACCTAATTCTTTTTTCTTTAGTTTCTAGAGTTACACTCCAAACTTTATAGTAAGTAATTGATATATTTATGTTATTTGAAAAAACAAATAACATGATCATATAAAAATAATGATGCCCTCAACATTTTCAATTCATGAATCCGCCTCTGACATTAATGATGTGTGACATGTTCTACTAACAAATATTTTAGGCTTAAGTAATCAACAAACACTTAAAGTTGTCCGTATATATCATTTAAACACCTCTACTAGGGAATGTACCTATTGAACACTTATATTATTCAAAACAAGTACCTATTAAACACTTTTCGTTGATGTGGCATGAAAAGTGCATTACAAAGCTATTTGAGCGCGTGAGAGACTATTTTTTGTTGTTTTTTTAAATCTCTTTTTCTTCCCTCTTCCTTAATTAAACCTAATTTCTTCCACCACCATTCCCACCTGTTCCATCGCTACCGCCGCCACCATCCACCCTTCTCGCTTCTCTCTTATTGTCAGCCATCCCACTTTGTCCTTCACCACTGAAATTGATCAATTTCCTTCCGTACCAAACACATCAACGAGATAAAAAGAAGAAAATGGAGATAAGTTTAGCTACAAACAACACAATTTCAAAATCCTTTTTCCCAGAAATATGTATTTTTTTCTGAAACAGTTCAAGTCTATCATTAACAATTTCTTTCAGCAACAAAGATGAAAAAAATGATGAAAATGATGAAATTTAAAAAGTGTTGATTTCAAGCAAACAGTTATAGAAGTCCTTTTCTAGAGTTGAAAATTTTCTTCACTAAAACAACTCAATTTCACCATTAATGGTAGAATTTCTTTCAACTTTCTTAGAAATTGAGACGATAAAAAAAGGATAAAATTGAAGAAATCGCAGAAGGATATGTAGTTTTCTATTTTAATTTTATTTTCTTTAAAATTAAATCTGAAAAAGGAAATGGATGGTGGCAATGGTGGCTCAAAAGAGGTGGAAGCCTTGAAGGTCCATGGTAGAGCGGACAAAGGCTTTTTTTCCTTTTTTTCCTGTTCTTTTATTTATAATTTTTTAATAAATATTTGGCTCAAAATGCCACATGTACGTTAGTCATTTGTCAATTTGTCAATCAGCACAAGTGTATTACACACATCTTATACTTTAGTTGATTGTCAAAAAAATGTTCAAATAATTTAAATTCAAGTGGGTACAAGTATTTAATAGGTATAATGTTAAATTGATGTGTCTAAGTGAAATATACGGACAATTTTAAGCCAACATTTTAAATGTTAAAATTATAATTTCAAAGGCGGAATCGTCTGGGAGACCCTTGTACTTGACTCCGTTTGTATGTTGGACCCCTATACTTACGACTTTGCCAATTGAACCCTTAAATTCGTTGAAACACAATATATCAAACACCTTTGACCATTGACTGAACACATGTGGCATTAATATTGCTGACTTGAAATGATGCGTGATTTCACGTATTTTAAAGCGTGTGTATAAAATTTATCTGGAAAAAAAAACATTAAAAATTTTAAAAATAAATAAATGAAAAACAAAAAAAATAAAAAGGCAGACATCTTCTTCAAGCAGCATGTCGCTGCTGCTCCCATCCCCTAGCCAAATTTCTTTAACTCATTCCACTTATTTCCTTCTTTCTTTGGATTCACCCACCATTTCCCTTCTTCTTCTTCTTAATACCCTGCACACTGTTTCACCCTTAAATATTTTCCCAAAAAATTCATTCTTTTTGCTGCAAATCAACGTCTCTCCTGGTTCTTTTCGTTTTACCATATTTTTTCTTTTAAAATTTCGATTCGTGCGTATTCTTTGGTGATGGTGGGTATTGAAAAATGAAAAACTTCATTCATAAGCTTGATGAAGCTTCAAGAATAACAAATGAGTTTTGTGAATTTATGAAATAAATTTGAAATTGTATAGAGATTTGTTGGGTTTATGTTTGTGAACCAATAGTGTAAAATTCAAGTCAAATAGTTAAGAATTTCATCAATTTGACATGAATTTGGTGCTCAATTTGAGAGCAAAAAAGGAGAAAATAATGTTCAAAATTTCCAGCATATGCAAAAGTATGCTTTTTATTTTTATTTTATTTGTTTAATATTTAATTTCTTATGTGTCATTAAAAATAACGTGAAATCTTACATGTAAATGAGTGTCCCACACGCACACATATAGAATGAGGAAAGGGTTTAAAATATTGTGTCTCAGTGAGTTTAAGGGTTTAGTTGACAAAATTATAAGTGTAAGGGTCCAACTTACAAACAGAGTTAAGTATAAGGATCTCTCAGGTAATTTCGACTAATAAATTTACAAAATCATGCGAAGATAATTTGAACAGATTTTAGAGTTTTATTGCGCTTCCTTTTACCCTTCCAAAATCCAAACCTTGACAGACATCTGGTGAAAAGATTAGTTTAAAGAAAAACAAAGTCCACTTTGCGCATCGGAGACTTCGCCGGAACTCCGACTGCCACCCCTCCAATCCCAATGGATTTCCAATTGAATTCCCAAATCTCCGGCGACTCTCCTTCTTCCTCCGCATCCTCAACCGTTCAAACACCCTCCACTTCCAACCACCACCACCAAAACGGCGGCGCTCCGATCAACAACAACGACCCCATGCATTCTTGGTGGGAATCCATCTCTAAAGCTCGTTCTCGCATCCACCTCCTTTCTTCCCTCCTCCCCTCCTCTGACGACTCCACCACTGACGCTTCTCTCTCCGCCCTTGCTGACTCGGACCGCCCTGCCCGGTCCCTTCTTCTCTCTCCGGGGGCATACTTTTCTATTTCTTCCTCTCTCTCTTCCCCTTCCTCCGGCGCCGGTGATGACCCACTTTGTAACTGGCTGTATGACACTTTCCTTTCCTCTGATACTGATCTTCGTCTTGTGGTACTCTCCTTTATCCCCCTTTTATCCTCCATCTATCTCTCCCGAATCCATTCTTCTATTTCTACTTCTCTATCTGGTTTTGAAGCTGTTCTTCTTGCCCTTTACGGCGCTGAAACCAAATCCCGCGGAGGAAAACCCATACTCATTTCTATTCCCGATCTCTCTCAGCCTTCTCTATATCATAGTCCTAGAAACCCCACATCGGCAAAATCAAACTCCAGGTCGTCTAATGCCCAGAATCGTCCTTTGGTGGGAGTTTTATCGCCCCCTCTTGAGCACGAAATTGCTGTGAAGTCAACTAAACGTGCTTGCATTGTTGGGGTAGCTCTAGATTGTTACTATAAACAGATTTCCCATATGCCCAGTTGGTCTAAGTTGGATTTTTGTAAATTTGCTGCTGATTGGGCTGGTCAAGATTGTCCGTGCGTGTCAGAATTTGATGAAACTGATGGAAATTCCGAGAATTCTGTTGAAATTAGTAATGGGGATCTGGAGGGTGTTTCTGAAGTTATGGAGAATTTGAGAATTGAAAATGGATATGATGAATTAAGGCCAAAGGGTGCAAGAATTCCACTTCCATGGGAAATATTGCAGCCTGTGATAAGGATCTTGGGGCATTGTTTGTTGGGTCCTTTGAATGCTGAGGATGTGAAGGATGCTGCTTCAGTGGCAGTGAAACGGATGTATGCAAGGGCTTCACATGAGTTGAATCCGCAGGCAATTTTGGCAACTCGGAGTTTGATTCAGCTTGACAAGAGAGGTCGTGAGACAGCTAAGATAGCTGCTGCAGCAACTGTTATGTCAAATGTTAACACACCCAGTAAAGCTAAAAAGCCGGAGATCCTTTTGGTTTCCAAATGATTGCAGTGTACCCGTTGGTTTGACTGGTTTTCACTTATTATTTTTTCACATGGTCTTTCTTCCCTTATCAATGACGAGTTTGTGTATGTTAGAATTATTATAAGTATATTGTACCTTGTTAGATTTTAAAAGTGGTAAATGTCTAATGCCAAAGAAGGTTTGTATGATTTTGAATTTGATGTGGCAACGTGTTTGTGTGCTCTGTAACTTGATTTTTATCTCAATATTTTGGAGAGGGAACAGTACTGGTTCTGTGTGGTTTACTGCCTTTCTCTTATGGATTGCATATTACTCATCAGCTTCGTCTATCTCTTTTGTGTCTATCCATGTCTTGTCCTTTTAGCTTTGAGACTTTTAGCAGCTAAAAACTAAGTGGGTTGTCTTTCTTAGGTGATTACTACATATCTATATATTTTTGCTTGTTTATGTCACTGCCATTTCATATACTTGTCAACTTACCAAAGTCATTAGTTGAATGTTCAGTTTTGTACCCGGTTGTCTCATATGATTTATATTAGTAGATGAATCATGTTAGAATTATGATTGAATGGGTTAATAATGTTGTGTTTGGAACATTATTTTTTGTTTTTGTGATTGTGCTTCCCAGTATGTAGAATAGACTGAAGCTCTTCTTAAACCTCTAATGTTCTGTTCTGTACCCCTTTTTAATATCAAATTAAAGAAATGAAAAAGTAATAAGTACTTGTGTAAATTTAAGCCAGATACCTTGTCCACTATCTGCGCCATAGTTTCTGTGTACATGGAGGTCATCAAGAATATTGGATTGTAGTATTCTAGAGATGATGAACACTAAGTATTCAGAGCTATTTATACACACTTCGAACACTCAATAAAAGGTTTGAGGGCTAACTCACTTGGTGAGCTTCCTGCCTTTGATAGTTGAGGTGGAGGATTCAAACCCTATCAGTGGCATACACTCCCTTCCCCTTTCTCCCTCCTCCTCCCCTGATCTAACTATAATGAAACTCAATAATGGTATTGTTTCCCTTTATATATGGAGAATGATAACTGATGAAATTTCTGCTTCTAGCCTGTGATATGGACTTGACAAGCATGTTTTCTCTCTCTCGTATCAATCAAAATTAACTTCAAGATATTATTTGATATGTGGATGGTAAGTTAGGCAAAACTTTAATAAATAGTTGGAACTTTAATAATTTAGTGAAAATGCAGCACTTGGTGGAAGGAGGGAAAATGATACTCCGTGATTGGCTTCTCTGACTTTGTGTGCAAGATAGATTATGACTTGATATATATAGGGCCTTTTTGCGAGTTAGATGTTGGGGCCCCTAGATAGGAAGGTATGGAGGTCGAGGATTAGGGTAAAAGGTTAGTAGCAGTTGGGTGTTGTGGCGCTTTATGTGGGAGAGGTAGGGGGCTCTCCTCTTCCTTTCTTTTGGTAGTATTATTTAGCAATTGCATAGTTTCTTATTCTTCTTTGTGTGGTACTATTTGTTGCTTCATTTGCTTTGTACCTTGCTATTCGGTTGTTATATTTTTCTTGCAATCCTACTTTGGTAACATTCCTTTTGAGCTGAGGGTCTATCGGAAACAACCTCTCTACCCCACAAAGGTAGGGTAAGGTTTGCGTACATCCTACCCTCTCCAGACTCCACTTGCGGTATTACACTGAATATGTTGTTAGTTTTATGTTGGAGCAAGCATTGTGCTTACAAATTACAAACCTGTTAATAAGTGACTGAAGTGTGGCCAAATTGTGGTTCTGTAGTTTAAATAATAGAACTCCTGGTCCTGTTATAATCTTGCACTAAATTTTGTTTGAAGGTGCAGGTGGTATTCCAGGTATAACTCGAGTTCTTCATATATATGCATTGTAAGTAGGTGATTTCTTCTAAAGTGTGATATTCCTATTTGGTACGTTATTTATTTGTTGTTTCACACTGGAAGATTCTGCTATTTACTATTTTGTCATTAGGGTCTGACAGGAATGATACTGTGCACTGATGTGAAATAGAACTAGTTATGAATTTGATTACAGACAAGTCTAAAGATCAGCGGAGTTATTTCAGTGGCTCCAGTTCATCTTTGTATGTTTCTGATATGTGCGGTAGGTTCATTGTTTGAATGTCATATAAACTAACTCATCTGGCTTCACTTCTCAAGCATCATACTTCCGAGTTTCATTGCTCCCTGCTTTATATCCATAGGGGAGGCGCAAGAATTTTGTGATCCTCCCTTCCGTGAGATGTGTATTCCAGAAGTTGGAATTCTAGTAACGTCTATTTCATGTATATGCTTTAAGCTCCCTTTTGTACTCACGTCTCAACATTTCTCTGAGATACTTTGTTGTTCCTTTCACATGAATTTGTTGGAATAATGTTGTGTTCTTTGATTAAATAATTTCTTTACACCTCCTTAGCCCGGGACTGCTTGAAGAGACGGTCTTTGAAGTACTTGCACCTCAATTTTCTTTTTGTTACCAACGGAGTTGTTGACGTTAATTTCATGTTGTGGTATAAGAAATTGGAGCAAAAAATTATTTGTCAAAAGGAAATATGAAATTGGGAATAGGTGTTTGCAAATGTTATTTATGCGTATTCTCTGTAATTTCAACATGTTTTTGTTTGGTAGGTCATTTGATATTCCTCTTTATCCTCTTCCTTACTGACTTGCAAATTGACTAGTTATCTTTCAACTTGCTCTAACTGTTTTACTGCATTTGTTTTCTTGCCCTTGTTCTGAGTTGATAGTGTTGGGAGGTGAGCAGATAGTCAGAGAAGAGACTACTTTTCTACTGAAGTTGTTATTTTGCGATGTTGAAATTTGTCCCCAGTTTTGGGTTTTGATTGAAATAGGATGCTTTTCAAGTGAAGTTTTCTCAAATTTCAAACTTTAACATCTTGTTTGGGTGGTGGTTATGTATTGTTTCATAATGTATCGTATTGTATTGTATTGTATTGTGTTGTGATGTATCGTATTGTATTATTTTAATGAATACAATGTTTTGATAGATTGTATTGTCCTCTGTTACATAATGTTACATATTCATAATTTGAATGATAAACCTGTAAGGAATTTTAGAGTATAGGTTGGAGCTACTATGAAAAGATAGAATAAATGATAAATAAAGACAAATGAGAAGAAAATGTTATGATAACGATGTGATCACACACCAAATCAATCGTTACAAAAAATAGATTTTTCGTCGTTACCCAACGATGAATTTAAATAATACAATACAATAAAGTTTAAGTAACAATCAAAACAAACATTATATTTAGACTAATAATATAATACAACGAATAACAACAATCCAAACAAAGTGTAAGAACCTAATTGCTTTTTGTATCGGTATCCCTTTCGCTACTTGTGTGAGTATGCCTCATTTATTTTCATTCCCTAGTGCATAGAGCAAGAGTAAGCTACTCCACTCGAGAAGAAGAAATTGTTGAGTCAGCGATTCAGCCTCTAGCCCTTTAATGATGGATTTGTCTTTAAAAAATCTTGACCTCGGTAGAAAACCCATCCGATAAGCCTTTTACAAGCTCGACTCTTTCAAATCCTCTCAATAATAATTGATCGTTCACTCATGCTTTTATGGAACAAGGAACTAGAAGTCTGTTGTTACTGATCTGCTCTTTTCTTTCCTGGATGTAGACGAGACAAAGATTAACATTAAGACATCTGAATATGAATGTATGTCTGAATGATTAAGAAGTTGTCTCTAGATTTGAACATTGAATGATTAAGATAGTTTGTTTTTTAGCAGCTGAATATATATAATTCATCATTATATCAAATGTCTAACCTCTTATTTACTAGAACTAATTCTTAATTTTACAAATAATAATATTACTATGTGAAGTTAAACGCTTAGTGCTTTTAAGAATATATACACTAAAAACAAGTATGTAAGAATAAAAAAGACAATCCTAAATTAATAATATTTGTGTACATGTGTGTAAATATTTAATGCATATTATTATAATTTGGTATTAGACTACTAATTTTATTGAGACGTTCTTGGCAAGCAAAATTTCAGAGTTCTTGAGAAGAAAACAGTAATACCAAGAATAGTTTGAGTATACAAATTAATAAACAAAGTACTTATAATTTTTTTTGAAAATTTACCAATTCAAGAGGAAAAAAATTCAACACCCGTTTGAATGAAAGGAGGAAGATGCTGATAATGGAGAGAGAGGGGGAGAGAGGAGCAACACATATAGAGAAAAAAATAACGATGTATGCTGATAATGGAGGGAGGGGGGAAGGCACAATGTATATAGAGAAAAAAAAATGTTTGAGCTTTACGAGAAAATAAATTAGCATTATAAAAAGAGTTTGAATAGAAATAAGACTCCCTCATAGATCTTAACGAATCAGATGCTTTCAAACCCATTAAGTGTTTTTTTAAAAATAAAAAATAAATGCACTTAATGGCCCAAAGCAATCTTCAAGGCAGTGGTACCTGAAATTTCATTAGGAAGTGATTTCATTTGATTTCACCATGATCAATGAAGACCAATGCGTCTATGTGAAAAAAATCAATGAAAAGTTTATAATTTTTTTTCTTTACGTAGATGATATTTTATTGGCTGAAAATTATTTGGAATATGTGAAAATTGTCAAGTCATGACTTTAGAAGTTATTTGATATGAACGACATGGGTGAATGAGACTATATATTGGGTGTTAAGATCCAAAAAAATCGTTTTAATAAACTTTTGAGTTTATTTCAAGAAACATACATAAAGAAAATATTGGAATGATTTCAAATGAATAGTTACAAATTCATGGATACTCCTGTAGCAAGAGGTGGAACTTTAAATCTTGAAATATGTCCAAAGATTGGAAAAGAAAAGGAAGACATGTTTCGAGTTTCATATTCTAGTGTTGTCTGGAATTTGATGTATGCTATGATGTGTACTCGTCCAGACATTTGTTATGCCATGAGTCTGGTTGACATGTATCAATCCAATCTTGGAAGAGATCATTGGAAAGTAATAAAGAGAATATTATGATACCTGAAGGGAACTGAAGATTATTCACTATGTTATAGAGAATCTGATTTATTCATAAGAGGTTATACAAATACTGATTGGGCTAGTGAGCGGTATGATAGAAAATCAACTTTCAATTATGCTTTTTTACTTAATCGTGGTGCTATTTCATGCAAAAGTAAGAAACAAATTTGCACAACTCTTTCAACCATGGAATCTAAATTCGTGAATTGTGTGTCTACAGTACAAGAAGCTGCTTGGTTAAAGCGATTCTTTGAGCATTTGAATATTGAAAAGAATTTTAAGGGTCCCGTGATTTTATATTTTGTTAGTTAAGCGGTTATCGCATACACGAAGGATCCTCAGTATCACAACAAGATTAAACACATTGACATCAAGTATAACTTTGTGAAAGACATAGTAGCAAGTGGAGAAATAAATTTGCAATACATTCCTTTACACATGAAATGGTAGCTAATCTTTTTACAAAGACAATATCTAAAGACTTGTTTGAGAAACATGTTAACGCTCTAGGTTTGCGCATGATATGGTAATAGTTTCTTGTATTGTAAAATAACTTGAATGTTGTATTATTCTCATCAGTATATGACTATTTTGAATTTATATCTCATGCACATGTGGATATGCTTTAAAAATAAAGAATGTCGGACAAGTCGGTAGATTGACTCTTTCATACAAGCAATCACCTTTTACGTTGGAGAACATGAAGAGATGATTTCCACTACCAAATAATGACTTGTTTTTATAAGTCAGACAAGAGTTTCTCTAAGAAGATGATTTTGAGGATCATTAAAGAGAGAAACTCGGGTTAAGCATCTAGACGTGTTTAGATCAAGGTCTGTACGATGTTGGATAATCAACCGAATGAGACACATGCACCAGTTTAAGGTGAAAATATCGATTCATACCATGTGTGTTATGCAATCAATGAATTAATTAAAGAATGACTCCCTGCTTCTTCATTATGTGATATCCCAAAAAATAAACTTAAATTTTCATTGTAATACCCTTTGACCTTTTACTGTTGCTTGAAATTTCGATTGATGTTGCTATTTTAGCATGTTAATAATAGCCATGAGTGATTTGACAATGCATTGCATGTCTAGAAAAAATAGTTGATTTGAAACATATAGATTCGAGTGGAAAGGGAATATAATTAAAATGTATAATTTAACTTGTATACATAAGTCGGTTATTACGCTTCAGTATAATTGTGTATATGAAGTTAAACATGAACTCGAATTCGTCTCTTTAAGAAGATGAGAGATCGAATAAGTAGCTACAGAAGTGAGTGGAATCTCAGGTATTGTGAGTAAGAGTATTCTAAGATAAGTTGTGAATTCCTTCCACATGTGATTAGATTCCTACATGGGGCTTATAAAACCTTAAAGGTAAACTCTTGATGCTCACATGTCGCACGAACTATTTGTCGTATGAATTGCGTGTCTAGTTGATGTTGCATTGACTTGGGTCTTGTCCACCACGTGCGAAGTGAGACATGTAAGTTTTGGATCGTGGGTCGTCCATGTGAACCAACCCGATCCGATTAGACCCAACCCAATAATTTTTCAGAGAAAAAATCAGATTGAGATTATCCCTTATCTCTATTTTGTAAAGAAGAAGGAACATTTACTGAGTAACTGCCCAACCTCTCTTTAAAAAAGGTGAGAATCTCGAATCAAAATAAGAATAGAAAAAAGAGGGTGAAAGGGAAAAATGAAAACTATATCTTCTAACATCAACAAAACAAAAGAGACATTTAGTTTGTGGAAACATAACTTTGATTCCTTGAGACTCAAAATCGGACTTGGAGCAATACCATAACAAGATTGAATTAACATTCCGCTGTTGTTAACATGTATACAATATTGTTCCTGTTAAGTAAATCTTACATTATTCTTTATATATATATATAATTTTTTTTAAATTAAAATACTATGTCATTAACATTAAGTTTATAATTTCAAATTATTTGCGCTTTTTTGTATATTTTAATTTCTATTTTATATATCAAAGAAAATATTAAAATATGTATATATCATCTAAAATTTATCATATTGCATTATGCTTTTTTAATTGAATATTTGAAATAAATGTGCAATATGCATTTTCATAAATTAGTATCAGAATGAAGGAATGGGGTAGTAAAGGAGAAGGGGTAGTGGATGAGGTGGTTTATATTTTTCCTTCTCACAATTTGATAATGAAATTAAATTATTTTTTTTTCCTTTTCACAATTTTTTTTTTAAATAATTTTTTTGGATTCATATATCAAATGTCATCATTTAATTTGTCACTTTATCATGTTATCACGAGTAAATTATATTTATTTAATATTCTTAACTAATTGACGAAAAATGTTTCTAATACAAATTTAAAATGATAGAGATGTTAGCCTAAATAATTCAAGCAAATGTGAGAACAACTTTTAGTAAGATTTAAGCCATTTTAAAATTTATATCATGATTCATACATAAATTTAGAATAAGAGAATTTTAATTTTATTTTAACTAGATAGAAAAATTGAGCATAGTTGTATCTTGTAGGTAAGCAAAAGTTACAATTTTGCAATTTTAAGTCTTACTTGCGGCGGGGCAAAAGGATAATTGCCAGGCTACTAGTGTCACTATAAACTCGAAGGTCTTTTTCGGATCCCGCCGGCCGGCGACGATGAGTTTGTCACTCATACAAAGTTACTCCTCATCGGAGGAAGAAGAAGAAGAACAAGAACAAGAACAAGAAGAAGAACCGCACTACGACAACTCCGACGACGACCTAAAAGATGACGTTCCACATAATCGTTACAAACCCTTTTTTAACCCTAATCCTTCTTCACCTTCCTTGCTCCCCTCTGCTCTTGACGCCTTCTCCGAAGTAAATTAATTTCCTTAATTATTTACCTCTAAGAAAGCTGTATCCTTTTTTCATGTTATTACATTTATGTTTGAAATTATTGGAGATTTCAGGGCCGCCGGAGTTTTTGAACAACAGTGTTGAAGAAGCTGGAAAGGACGTGAATGAACAGAGACACGGTCGCCGTAAGTACAGCAGAAACAAGAATGATTTACCAGCCGGTACTTTTCTAACTCCTTTACTTCCTCTTAATTCTATTCTATATGATGGAATTTATGGTGTTGTATTTATACAATTTGGGCATAATTTTCTGTAAAGAAGATTGGGGCTTAAACAATTCATCAATATTCAGATTAATACTGCTAGTGGAATTTTCGTTACAAAATTAATGATTTCGTTCAGACAGTAGTGCTCAGGAACACTTATAAGGCAGCTGTTATACAACTTACTCTAGCAAAACCAAAAAGCGCGAAAGTTCTTAGGCCAAGTTTTCTGGCAAAGCTAATGTTATAACTAAAGTATGTTCATTACCTCTGACACCAACGGCGAATCCAGGATTTTAAGCTTGTGGTTCCAGTAGGGGTGCTTATTGGGTGGTTCGGTTGAATATCTGTACTTAACCACTTCGCTTATTGGTTATCAATTATTAATGGGATAAGACACAACTATCCCCTAGACTATGACCGAAATTTTGGAGACTTGCCTTAACTAAACTAAGGTCCTATTACCTCCGAACTCATTTTTTTGTAATTTTATACACCTTTTAACTTACGTGGCACACTCCGTGACTCCACGTAGTTAAGGCGCGTGGAAGACGTTTGGATGTCATGTAAGCCAAAAAGTTGTACAAAATTACAAAAAAAATGGATTCGGGGTAATAGGATCTTAGTTTAGTTAAGATGTGTCTCTGGGATTTCGGGCATAGTCTAGGGGTACTTGTTCCTTGGCCCATTATTAATTGTACTAAACCGCTAATTGAACCAATATAATATCAATTTATTTGGTACTCCCTCTGTCCCTAATTACTTGTCCATTTTGACAAATCAAGAAAAAATAATTTTTTTTACCTATTATACCCTCTATTAATTACTTTGAAAAAGGTAGAACTTTTTGAAAATCTTAAGTTCATTTTTTTTTAGTTATCCCTACTTACTTGTCCATTTTGACAAATCAAGATTTTTTTATTTTTTTCCTATTATACCCTCTATTAATTATTTTGAAAAAGGTAGAACTTTTTGAAAATCTTAAGTTTTTAATTCATCTACTTCATAATTAATAGAGGTAAAATGGTAAATTCACTATGCAATCATTGTTTTCTTAATAGGTGTGCGAATTCAAAGTGGACAAGTAATTAGGGACAGAGGGAGTACTAATTTATTTCTCAAAAAAAAAGAAGAGGGAGTACTAATTTAGCGGTTATCAATCGACTTATCGAATATGTAAAATGAAAGATAAAAGTACATATATGCTTGGAGGGAGTTGAGGATAAAAATTGTAATAAACTCATTCATAAACTAGCCAAGTTTTTTACTTCTGTATGATAATATATGACGGGAGGCATGGAGTTGAAGCATATGAAGTTGAGCGAATTGAACCCCGATAAGCATCCCTTGGAGGCTTGTAAAAAGAAGCCAAGAGAAATTGGAAAACACTCCATAGGAATTGAACCCGTGTCACAGGCTACAAGAGCACCTCAACAGGTTCCTTCCTTGCCACTAAAACAACTGATCATTTTAGTTATGGGTTTCCAACTAGAATTTTCTTATATATTTAACAAATTCTAATTATAAAGTATAGGGTCCGGGTTCAAGTTATTGGGTTTCTGGGAATCCCCAACAATTACACTGGATCTGCCCTTGATCTCTGAGGTTTAGAATTTTTTTTTGATCCAACTATCTTTATACATTTCAGTTTGCTGTCTAGATCATTAAGTGAAATATAGTTAAGCATCAATAGAGAAGGAGAAACCTAATAATATAGAGTTAATACTTAATGGATAGAGTGGAGAACCGAAGACAGACTTTTTCAGGAAAACTTGCCTTGTGAAAGGGATTAGATGTGGTTATTTAACTTTGTAGCCATAGCATAGGAAACCGAAATGAATGCAACTTAAATAGCTTATAAGTAGAGTGTTCCGTAGATCTGGTTGAAGCCTGTTTGCAGTCCAATGTTTTTACTTTGCACACTTCAACCTTTTAATCCTCTAGTGTTCCGTAGATCTGGTTGAAGCCTGTTTGCAATCCAATGTTTTTACTTTGCACACTTCAACATTTTAATCCTCTAAGGTAGAGAAGTAAATCCAAGAAAAAAAGATATTCCTTTATATGCTGAGAAGTCTTTTCTTCAAAGCGGGGCATGTCAAATTTTTGCACTAGGAAGCATCCTTAGGTGTATAATTTTATCACCTAATATCAAGATATTTGTTCCTCTTCTTTCTCTAGTCATATTTTTGACAATAGAGAAGAATCTTTAATGGTCATGGTTTGTACATTTTCCTTTTTTTTTTAAAAAAAAATCTTTCATCTTTATAGGTGCTGTAGTGGAGTCAAAGGCTCTGTTAGTAGGAATTCATGAGAGGGTGAGAAGCGATGTTGGTGGGGGAATCCCAAAGACAGCCACTGGTCAAGGAAATGCTTCTGTTGGCACTGTACAAGGAGGCAAACCTGTGGCAACTGCGAGCTATCCTGGTGCAGAAGATGCGGCAGAGCTTCTGAGGTATGGATTATCATTTCAATGGAGGGTTTTATTATCGGAATTTCAAGCTTGAAAGTTGGATGAATATCAAAATTGTTGTAAATTGATTGCTAGAGTTAGTTATTTAATTGCAATTTGATTGTTCATATATGTTTGGTATCTTAAATTTCTGTAACTTGGCCCCCAATGGTGTGGCCTAGGGGTCAATGAAGTGGGTTGGAAACCATGAGGTCTTAGGTTTAAATCCTAGCAGAGGTAAAAACACTAGGTAATTTCTTCTTGTCTGTCCTTGCCTTGGTGGACAAAGTTACCTTGTACTTGTTGTTGGTGGGAGGTTGCAAGTATCCCATGGAACTAGTCGAGGTGTGCATAAGTTAGTGCAGACACCACGGTCATTAAAAAAATAAAATCTATACCATGTGTTGTTTACTTTAGTAAATGTGTGCTTCACCTCTTGCTTTGCGCTTCAAGCCCCTTGGACCTGGTCCCTTTAATGCATTTTTCACTTTTAAAAACATTGGATGAGACAGTTTTTATTTCAGAATGTAGTAAAAGATTTGAAATACTTGACACCCAATGGTGTAGCCTAGTGGTCAATGAAATAGGTTGAGAACCTCATGTTTAAATCACAACGGAGAAAAAACACTAAGTGATTTTTTCCCATCTGTCCAAAGCCTTAGTGGATAGAGCTACTTTGTACATGTGTTGGTGGGAGATCTGAGATAGTAGGTATCCCGTGGTATTAGTCGAGGTTTGCTCAAGCTTGCCTATATATTGCAAGATCTGTTTTTCCTTTTCGACACTTGTCTATCTTTTACTTTCTGACAGGTAATAAATTTTAGTGTTTTAAGTGGCTATTCTTATATGTGGTACCTGCAGCTCAAACGCCACGAGCTTAATCCTCCCAAATTAGCTATGGTGCATTGATGCTTATGCTTCCCTAAACCAAAAATGATGTAGAATCTATATCAAGAAGTGGACATACTACTCCATCCTGGTTCACCCCTTTTGGTTTTGCTAGTGATGAATTTGGCCATAGACTATCATGCATTAACTTGAATTTTTTGCCATGGCAACGCTTGAATCTTTTCTTGCCCTCCAGGTAGGATAGTCCCTGCATTTTGTAAGAACTGTACCTCTATTTATGATAATCTCACCTAGTATATATTAGTCCATTTTCTAGAGACTGTTGAATGAACTATTCTTTTTCCTTCCCATTAGGATGTCGTGAGGATCATCATTTTGTGACAATGATACTATGTATGCTAGTGAAAAGTTCTTTTTCTGAAAGTTCTGATTGCAATTTATTCACTATGCATCTTGTATTAGGATGTGCTTGAGATGTGGAATTCCCAAAACGTACACACATGCAAAAGGGATGGTGTGCCCAGCGTGCAGTGATCACCCTGTAAACTCTGATGAAGAGCCAGTCAAGAAGAAGGGGTCTACCGTCAAAGACAAGGAGAAGAATAAGAGGATGAAGGGACAGTCATCCCATGCGACATGGAAAAGTGAGACAGAAATGCATCTCCGCCAACAATTTGATTAGTCAAGTCTAAAACAAGTTGGTCCAAAATATATGTAGGTCCTCCAGTAACATAATCAATCAACTATGTACTTATTGCAGCTCTACTCAGCTGAAGTGAAACTGGGAATTATGTGGTAATCTTGCAGCTGTCTGTTTAAAGTGCATAACCTGTGTGATGTAGATTCTGGTCCAGCTTTTAAAGCTAAGGTGCCACCACTTTGTTCGTTTTTCTCAAGTTGTTGCAGCATAAATTTGGTTTTTGATACTTCTTGTTTGGAAGATGCCGTGCAGTCAACATGTATCATGCCCTTTCGTTGTTGTCAACTTGGTGACTTGATTATACATTATGTATGGATAAATTTCTTCACTTAATGAGGTTTGTTTCATAAAATTACACGTTTCATCTTTCAAATGGACGAATATTTAGTTTTTACCCGTTAACAATCAAGTTTATGCCTAATGGGGCATAAGTTCTAATAGCTTAAATAATGTCCAGAAATAACTTGTGGGATATGATAAATGGTATACAATCTTTTACATATATGACGTGAAATGCAAATTTAATGAACAAGTTTTATCTTGTAAATGGTACTTCCTAGATAAAATAGTTAACATATCACATAGGTCCTCTTACATAAATATTACAACACTGCTTCCCTTGTGATAGCCACATACAAAAAATAAAAATAAAAATATAAATCGTGTAAGGTGTCATGTATTGATCACTTCTTATACACATTAGAACAATATATCTGTCATAAGCCAATTGTTACCTCCAAGATCCCCAACACTTGATACGCTCTTCAACCGTGGGGAGGGAGAGAGAGAGCGCTAAGGCCAATAGTCACATATAGTGCCGGCAAAATGAGCCCATATTTTGGTAACTTGCTCAATCCGTCCATATTTTAATGGGTTGGGTGAGTGATTTTTTACATGGGTAAATTATGGGTTGATACCCATATACAATCCATAAAAATATGGGTAAACTATGGGTAAAATATGGATTAGGCAAATGGGTTAAACTTCTAACTTTTATTCATGATATCACTAAAAATAGTGTAATTTCTCTTCATTTTTATGTTATTCTACAGAACTAATTATTCTTCTCTATAATTGAAAATGTGATGTCTTTGACCCTCCAAAAATATATATTTTAAATGTACATTTCTTTTTTTAATTATTATTATATTTTTTTTATTTGTTTAATTTTATATTGGATAATAAATAATAGTGTAAGATAAGCAAATCATGTATTAGTATTGACATTGCTTAAAGTGCATTAAACATGTTTTAGTCCTAAAATGCAAATATTCATTTACTTTGAAATTAAAAATATTTTCATCTTGTTATTACATAAATTTATTTTATATTGAAAAATTATAAGATTTTTTTTTGATTTTTATGATACAATAAAACTAAATGAAGCATTTTCAACATTTTTCATCTAAAATAAGGTTAAAATATTATCTCCATATTGAATTCTTAAGTAAAGTATTATTTACTCAAGAAAATATGGGTAAACTAGTATTTTACCCAATCCATTTATTACCCAATCAATTTTTACCCATATGAAATATGAACGGGTTGAATTATTACCCATTTTATGTTGACCCATTTTCAACCGACCCAAAATTTACCCAACCCGCCCATTTTCCACCACTAGTCACATAACATTCTAGCCCTCACAAGCTCGACTGAGTGAATTTAAATCGCAATTAGCAATTTTTGAGTCGCGGTTGCCACATATATTAACCCTTCATTTCTCTACCTCAATCTGACCCAAAAAGCAAAAACATAGAACTGCTGTTTAGGTTGACTCCGCTATGCTGTCACTCTTAGACATGTTGGCAACTGCCCCTACATATCCACACTCTTATTCACTACAGAAAACAACCATACTCATCAAGATCTAATTTAGGAAAATAGCCCAAGAGAATTGAGGGCAAATCAAGATATCATTCATGTGATCATGCTTCATAGAACATATAGATACCTTCATCTATAAGCTTACTTGAGTCATAAATATTGATATCATAAAACATGCATAATTTCAACACATCATAATTCATAAGAAGACTTGCATATCTTCATAAATTCATAGTTCATAGTTCATGGGTTTATCATAAGATCATGGTTCAAAAGCATAATTTATGCACGGGCAAGTGAAATTTCAACTAAAATATCATAGATTAACATCAAATAATGCATTAGAAGACTTAATCAATCATAATTTGGAAGAAACCCACATTCTTTGAATTGAAACCTTAATTTGATACTTTGAGAATTGAATTGGAAACTTGAGAGCTTTAGGGACACCATGGGTGAATGCACACATACCTTGATACCAAAGCCCAAGAAAAATGGAGAATTTGGAGACTTGATAGGAACCCTAGCTCGTCTTCTTCTTCCTTAGACTTGAGAGAATTTGAGAGGAGGAACTTGGTCAACTTTTGAGATTTTAGGAGAATGAGTTCAATTGGGTAATTTGGGGGTTAACATATTTATATAGGGCCTAGGGTAGAAGGTAAACGGCATAGTATTGAGTTAAAACAATTAGGAAAAGACCAAAAGCCCCTTTAAAAATAACTGTCGAGCCTCACCAACGATTCAGACCGATGGTCCGTAGGTAAGCTGGTCGATCGTAGGTGGGGTTCAGTGACTAGTTTTTGGACCATCCATCGACGGGGCCTATGTATGGTTCGTAGGTCTACCTACGAACAGTAATGGCCACCACAGATCCCCATTTTTTCCTTAATATTTAACCTCATTTCCCCACTCACCTACGGATGCCACCTACAATCAGTAGATGCTTCTACCAACCGTAGGTCATGCCTACAATCCAAAATCTGCATTTTCCTTCTTTTCTGAATCTGAGGTGTTACAACCATTACGTATCCTCACACATCTCTGATCGTCGTTCCCAATTTATGTGGACTCTTATATGATCATCTATTTTTAAAGCTCATTTAGCTGTGTAAAATTGCAACTGAGTTAACTTTGATACAATACTCAGCCTTCAAATATTCAGCCCATAGACTGGAATTGGGTCCTGAATTTCCACGAGCTCTAAATAACAAAAGAGTTGTATATTAGCGAGAGTTTTAAACCTAAGTCCTTCCTCCTTAGGATAACATATCTTGTCCTAACTACTCCAAAGTTCAGCAGTTAAGATAAACAAAGAAGGTGACAAAGGATCTCCCAGTTTCAATCCTCTCCTTTCATCATTGGTAATGATAGAATACAAAACATCAAAAACAAGTCTCCGAACCAAGTCAATAAAGAATCAAGAGAACCCAAATTTCCTAAGAAATAACATAATACACAACCAAGAAACTCGGTCGTAAGTTTTCTCCGTATCTAGTTTTAAAATAGCATTTCCTTGTCTACTATTATTGATACTATGGATAATATCTTGGGTAAGTAAAATACTCTCAGTGATGAGTCTTCCAATTATGAGACCAGTTTGGTTTTCAGATATCAACTTTGGTAGAAGTTTGTTAAGTCTAGAAGTCATGTGTTAGAAAAATGCATAAGATTTACAACAGTCCAAGTTCTCTGTATTCTATAGAGCAGTAATTTACTGTTTAACCGTTAATTAGTTTATATATTATCCCTAATCCTTAAAAATTTGTTTCTTAATTTCAGTTAGCTTGTAAACTCTTTAAATTAGTCTAAATTTATAATAAAGTAAGTAGTTTTGCTTTCATCAAATACGTTTTTGTTGGTTTATTAAACTTATGTTCGACCTGTTTAATACCTACGAAAGCCATATTTTTACGTTCTTCATTCTCTGGAAACTCATAATTGGTATCATAGCACTTATTTCTTGGGGGATCTGTGGGTGTTTCATAAAAGTTAGGATTGAAGTCAACGAGGCAAGTTTATCAATCATGGAAACAGAATCAAAGTTTTTCAGTAATGGCACCAGCTGTTTTTAATGATGATAACTATCAAATTTGGGGGATAAGGATGACAAATTATCTAGATGCCATGGATTTATGGGAGGCATCCTAACAAGAATATGAAGTTCCTCCGTTGCCTAACAATTCTACTATGGCCCAAATCAAGAACAATAAAAATGGGAAAACCAAAAAATCAAAAGTAAAGGCCTATTTATTTTCATCAGTATCCTATTCAATTTTATGTCTCTAAAGTCAGCCAAAAACATTTGGGATTAACTCAAGGTAGAATAAAAAGGGGATGAAAACATTAGAGGTATGTATCTTATAAGAGATTTTGAGATGCAGAAGATAAAAGAAACCGAAACCATCAAATATTACTATGAAAGGCTCTTGAACATAGCAAACAGGGTAATATTGCTTGGTTCTGTGATCAATGATTCACGTATTGTTGAAAAAAAATTGGGTAACTGTGCTGGAAAGATTTAAGCAACCATAATTACTTTGGAAAACACTAAGGATCTATTCAAGATCACCTTCCCAGAGTTGTCGAATGCTTTACAAGATTAAGAACAATGAAGGGTCATGAGAGAAGAAGGAAATACCGAGGGAGCACTGTTTGCAAAGCCTCAAGATGGAGGTAAAAATAGAAGGAAGATAAACTAGAAGAATGGTGAAGGCTTTCCAGCAAGTACTTCCAATGGAAAAGCTGGAAACTCAAAGAGAAGTTAACCTCCTTGTAAGCATTGCATGAAAAAAGGCCATCTACCATACAAATGTTGGAGAAGGCTTGAGGGTAGATTATCACGCCCCAAGGCTACCCCCTGGATGCAACACGGGACCTAGGACCATGAGTGACCCCAATCAAACCTTGTTGGCATAATCATAAGCATACTAAAGATAAACTGAAACAAGAATAACTAAGTGGAAGCTAAATCATGAAAGTAATCTGAAATGATGGGGAATACCCATATACTAAATCTGAATATATGAAAACTGTGAGTTTGAATACAAAAGAAAGTCAAACTCTAAGACTATAACTGAATCTAACTATGTCTGAAATAAAGACTCTACTGACTAGAAATGCTGGGACATTCCCCAGCTAGATCTAGCAAAACTGAAACTAAAGCTAAAAGAGATAATGATAGTCATGTCACTAGTCCTCAAAGAATGAGGACTCACCACTGATGCTGCTGAACTGAAGATCGGGAACCGATCTATGCGTGATCTGACTGCTGAGGACCTAAACCTACATCACGAGAAGATGTAGTGCAGAGTATGCATCAGTACTTGAAAGGTATCGAGCATGCAGGATAGAGTTGTTGACAACCAATTTTGACCCAAATTAATTTTCGAGCTTCCTAGATTACAAATGATTTAGAATAATTAGTTTATAAAATGTTTTCCAAGCTTTGAAGTGATTTTAGTCATTTTTATAATATTTAAATAACACGTAGTTCTTATATATTGATTAATATATTTTATAAATATTTGAAAATTGTATCAAAAAGATTTTATTTCTTTTAGCTAAGTATTTTATTAATTT